>VDFB02238107.1:0-30278 GCA_007258455.2 Sequoia sempervirens | reverse complement strand
TAAAACATGTAACAAAAGGATGAAAGAAAGCTACAAGCATCATGAAAGCAATCACAAATTAACTATTCCATAGTTGGATTGGTGTCACATGTGCTAGTGACCCTTTCCCAATCCTTGATCAAAGCTCAAAATGATAAAATGCCAATGGAGATGATGGAGTGAAATGATGAACAAGATCAAATCTCAAATGAAGAGAGTAACCTTGCATGAAATTGTGAAGGATTTGCTTGAGGATGATGCTTGTATTTAAAGATTTTCAAAATGTTGAATGTTGAAGAGGGACCAATGTGGGATCAAAATCAAGCCAATGAATTGAGGACACTTGTCATCATGTAATTAGTTGATGTGTGTGCAAGATTTGGGAAGAGTGCCCAATAGGGGGAAATTTTGAATTCAAATTTGCAATAAATTTTGAGAGGGGGACAAGAAAGAAGAGCAATAAATGCCCTGTTAGACTTGTCATGGTGAGGGAAAATGATTGTTTTAATAAATCAATAAAATTGATTTATTGTGCAAGTGGATAGATCTAGATAATGCAAGTGGGATGGGATTAGCATTAGATTAGGATTAGATTAATTTAATGATGATTATGCTGATTTAATGCTGATTAACTGATTTGACTTTTTGGACTTTGGAAAATGATTTAAGATTTGATTTAAATGGCTTTTTGATTTTAAATAACCTTAGGCAATGAGATTATTTAAATGGATGAAGGTGATGAATGGATCTAATGCAAATGTCTAGTTTAATTGATAAATGATCCTGATGGAATGCATAATGTAAAATTTGCATGTCTACATTTTGCCCCTCTTTGAAGCAATGTACTTGTTGCGTTGGTTCAAAGAATAAACTCGCCGCAATCGAAATTAAAAAATTTCATGATTTTTCAGATGCCCCAGCGGAAAGAAGTACACTGGTACATTGCCCCCTCGAGAGATCGAGCGAAAAGATTCGATTTGAGGGTCGATCTCGCGATAAAGAGGTTCAAAATGGATGATTATGGATGACGATGCAAATGAGATGATTTTAAGATGCTTAGAATAACAAATCTATATTATTCTAAACAAATTAAATGATGATATGATATGAGATGGATGAGATTGATGATGTGAATGATGTGATATGCTATGATTATGCAACGGATTATTTATGAGATGCTTAGACTAACAGATCTATATTATGATGATGATATGAATGTGATATGATATGCAGAATTCTAATGATTTATGGATGCAAGATGAATGCATAATGGATGCATGATGGATGTATGCTAATCGTTTGTGGATGCGGGATGGATGCATGATGGATGCATTGGTGATGATGATTGACTATTCATGATGCGATGCTAGTGCGAAAGTGAGATGATGACAAGAGGATCCAACAAGTCCATGATTGGTCGAGACTTTATTAGAGATGATGATGATAGATGATGATGATGATTTGCTTATCAAGGATTGGGATTTTCAGCTGGTCACTTTACTTTATTTCTTTGATAACACACATAAGTACGGTGCATAAAGGTTTAAAGGACTAGAATGGCATGGTACTTAGTGTGATGGAATTTGACTCGATAGATAGATAGGAGTATTCTTGTTCACATCTGACATACGGAAACCTTGCTAGGATGCACTTTATAAGTTTCGAACACATTGGACAAAAACACGGAAAGGTATAACCAATCAATGCAATAGTCAACAAGCTGTCCAAAACATCCTTTATACATATCTAACAGAGCAAGTATTTTCCAAGGTTATTTTATTAAAGAACGCCCAACAAGCACAGCAGACAAAAGATAATGATCATTGCCCCATTCCTATTTCTCTAAATCCGTTGTTTTGGGATATCATCAAGATGTCCTTGGAATGAGTGCAAAATAAGATAAGTCAAAAGATAAAGACCAAGTAAATAAACGTATCACTGCTCTTCAATACCGCTTAACGAAAAGGATGTGTTTTCTAAGGATGATAAGCGAAACTTATTGCCAAAAGATAATGCCCATTGTAGGAAGGATTCATCCTAGGACATGTTAGTGGATGGCGGCACGTCATTTCGTTTATGAGGGATGATTGATATGGGACAAATTCAGATGATGATGTTACCAATATGAAGAGATGATCAATTTGTTTACTCACTGTCCTAGACTTAAGACTTGATGCTTTTGAGTTCTACTTTTTAACCTGCTAGACTTGTTTCCAACTGTTTCACCAAAGGTTGAGGATGACGATCAGTTTATTATGAATGGTGTTTATTGCGGGTGCAAGCGAGATGAGGTGGATGGATTTTTTCAAATATTTGGATGTTTTTGGAATTTTGCAATGTTTTGAGGCTGTTTTTGGTAATTTTTCGAGGTTTTTACAAATGTTTTGATTTTTTAGTTTTCCAATGTTTTTGGGATTTTCTAAGATTTTGACTGAGAGACTAACCTAAAGACTTATCCTAGGGGCTGATCAATAGATGAGCCTTGCCTACGTTATACACGCAGAGACCATGTAGTTTGACTGACGAGCTGACCGATTTACATATGATGATATACATGATGAGATGTCAGTTTATTATGACAGACTCCATAGGATCCACCTAAATGTCTCTGGGGATGATCAAAGATCAACCTTGCCTACGCTCCAAGTAGCTCAGAGATCGACGAGTTCGACACAAGACGACCTTTGTTTTGGATTTTGAATGACTTTGACTTGTTTTTGGATTTTTGATTTTCCGATGCTGGATTTTCTCGATTTTTGATGTTTTGGATTTTCTGATTTTTGATGTTTTTGGATTTTCTGATTTTGAGACTTTAAGACCATACATGAATCCGATCCGATGAGAATGTGCCCCCAGCGTGATGCAATAGACTACTCCGATAAAGGCAGGACAAACTGACCTTGAGAATGGGCCGAGTAGTACTAGGAGGGATCATGATGCGAACACAGAACCAAACTATGGTGCGGATGCGAATGGATGTGTGATGGATGGAGATATGGATGAGATGGATGCGAGATGGATGGATAATGTAGATTGAGCCATAAAGATCCTGGTGGATGGAAAGTGCTTATTTACACAAGGTGCCTGTTTGCCAGGTTTTCACCGAGGTACTTGCCCAAAGTGCCACAGAAGTGGTTTTCACTAGAGGACGATTTTTTTCTTTACTATTTCAATCCTTTTCTGATTTTTGGATTTTTGCTTTTTGATTTTTTGTTGTTACCAAGACACCGCTTGCCGTGCTTTCACGCCAGGTAAATCCATTTTTTCAGGACTTTTCTCATTTTTTTTGGATTTTTTGGTTCTAAACCCCGAAGAATTAGGCATAAAACTTTTGAGATGGAGCTATCTGCGGCTCCCCGCAGGTTCCTTCCTCGGTGTTGATAGCTGATATGCCCCTCGATTTGTAGCTTGTCAGGACGATGAAAGGCCCTTAACCAATTGGGTTCGAACTTGCCTTTGCCGGGCCGGGATTTGGGACATTCTTGATTTTCTTTAAGACTAGTTCTCCGACTTGAAAGTCCTCGCTTCCGATCTTCTTATTGTAGTCTGGGCTTGAGTCTACATTCCATAGACTTGCAAATGATTCAAAGCTTCGATCCTTCTCTTATCCAGTAACTCCAGCTCGTTTAGTCTTGAGACCCGATATTCTTCATCAGTGATGAGATTTTGCAGTGATATTCTGAGGGATGGGAGCTCGATTTCAATGGGGAGTACGGCTTCTGATCCATAGACCAAGGAGAAGGGGGTGGCGCCAGTGGGTGTGCGGATGCTGGTTCGATAAGCCTAGAGGGCAGGATTAAGCTGCAAGTGCCAGTCACGACCTGCGTCATTGACTGTTTTCTTAAGGATTTTGAGAATGGTTTTATTTGTGGCTTCTGCTTGGCCATTGCCTTGGGGATAATATGGGGTGGAAAAGCGATGTTGGATTTTGAACTTGTCACATAGGTCACGGACTTCCTGATTTTTGAATGATGTCCCATTATCTGAGATAATGGCTTGTGGGACACCATAGCGGCATATGAGGTAGTTCAGGATGAACTTTGAGATCTGCTTTCCAGTGACATAGGTCATTGGTATGGCTTCAACCCACTTTGTGAAGTATTCAGTTGCAGTTATAATGAATTTGTGGCCATTGGACGAGGTGGGTGTGATTTTGCCAATGAGGTCAAGTCCCCATTGCGAAAAGGGCCATGGTGTGACGATCGGATGGAGCTCTTGAGCTGGAGCATGGATGAGATCCCCATGTAGGCATCCCTTTAAATCTGCAAAAACTAAACTCACATAGGGGTTAGCACTTCCAAATTTAACAAAATACCTCTATGAAATACCTTGTAAAATGTTTAAAACATGCAACAAAAAGATGAAAGCAAGCTACAATCATCATGAAAACAATTACAAGTTACCTATTCCATAGTTGGATTGGTGTCACATGTGCTAGTGACCCTTTCCCAATCCTTGACCAAAGCTCAAATTGATAAAATGCCAATGGAGATGATGGCGTGAAATGATGAACAAGATCAAATCTCAAAGAGAGTAACCTTGCATGAAATTGTGAAGATTGTGAAGGATTTGCTTGAGGATGATGCTTGTATTTAAAGATTTTCAAAATGTTGAATGTTGAAGAGGGACCAATGTGGGATCAAAATCAAGCCAATGAATTGAGGACACTTGTCATCATGTAATTAGTTGATGTGTGTGCAAGATTTGGGAAGAGTGCCCAAGAGGGGGAAATTTTGAATTCAAATTTGCAATAAATGTTGAGAGGGGGACAAGGAAAAACAGCAATAAATGCCCTGTTTGACTTGTCATGTTGAGGGAAAATGATTGTTTTAATAAATCAATAAAATTGATTTATTGTGCAAGTGGATAGATCTAGATAATGCAAGTGGGATGTGATTAGCATTAGATTAGGATTAGATGAATTTAATGATGATTATGCTGATTTAATGCTGATTAACTGATTTGACTTTTTGGACTTTGGAAAATGATTTAAGATTTGATTTAAATGGCTTTTTTTAATTTAAATAACCTTAGGCAATGAGATTATTTAAATGGATGAAGGTGATGAATGGATCTAATGCAAATGTCTAGTTTAATTGATAAATGATCCTGATCGAATGCATAATGTAAAATTTGCATGTCTACACATAGGACTTGGCATAAATATTTCCAAGTTGGCTTTCATGTCTTCTTTATTGTTAGTGTTTATCATTTTCTACTTTAAAGTAATTTCTCACAACATGGTGTTTAGCAATTTCTTTAAAGTGGGGGCATACATTGGCATTATTATTTTTGTATTTCTCATGTTTCATAGTGTAGTCTTCTTACTTTATGTGACACATCTTTCACTTTGGGGATGAAATTAGGTGTGATTTCTTTCAAGAGTGTGATCTCTATCAACATATTATATTCCTCTTAGTGGCTTGATGCGACACACTGCATCCCCTAAGTTGTGAATCTACTATTATTATTATCAAGTGTTTTAGAGCATTATTCAAGGATCAAGCATCATGTCAAAGTCTTCATGCATCATGTTTTTTTTGAGCTAACAATTGTGATGTAGGGTTTCATGATTCAAGCTAGCATTCAAATCAAGATCTATCACATTCAAGAAAGAGTCAAGATCTACATCCACTAGAGCCATCTCATACATGTTTGCAGCCTCATATTGCTAGGGTTCAGTGAGTTTTGACATCATATTTTGTTCATTCATCATTCTCCATTCCTATTTCATTTCGTTTCAAGGCTTGATTACCAGAATGGGGTTTGACTTGCTAACAAAACAACATTTTCCCCTCTCTTTAGTGTGTGATTTGTAGGTCTAGGTTGAAGACACATTGAAGAGCAAGTTGGAGAAAGTTGTCAAAGTTGTCACCTTGCATTCAAGATCATTAGAAGGCTTCTATAGGTTGTAAATTAGGGTTTTGGATCCAAAAATCAATTGGAAAGGATAGAGCAGAAATTGAGGAGTAGATTTAGGATTTGAAGTTTTAGAAAATCCTACTTGGACTAATACACCAGTTCTAGTGTATGAGTCCCAATATAGGTCATTTTCCATATTTTTGTAGTTTTAGACACCCTTTTGCTAGATTTCAATTTCTGCACAGAAACCCTAATCTGGGACTAAATCGTCCAAACTGGCATATGAGTCTTAGGAGGCTTTAAAATCAATGTTTTTATCACTTCAATCCCTCATCCATTCTTCATCAGATTTCTAGGTTCACACATTTCATCTTGCAGTTCTTTGTTATGTTCTACATGCTTTTATAGGTCATTTAGTGAAATTTTGCATCATATTAGGGTTAAGCATTAAATCTTGTATTTAATTTTTCTTTCCAATCCCTATCTTGGTGGTGAATCCCTCTTTAGTTTATAATCAGACCCTAAGACAACCCTATTGCAAGATCTCTTTCTCCTTTGCATACTTAAGATTGAGATCTCTAGAGTTTTCCTTGAATGAGAGAGTGTGAAGATTGTTATTCTATCTCCTAAGTATAGAAGCAAAAAAAATCAACCTTTCAGTCACTTAAAGGTTTGAATCTCATTTCTTGAATGAAATAGTATTGTGGCAATGAAAAAAGTATCCCTTTGCATTTTCCTTCCTATTTAGGCCCTCCTTGTTAAATTGTTAAATTGAGCTTAATGCGACCTTGATTTAGTGTTGTAATGTGTTTAGTTTAACACATTCACATTAGGTCTTGAGCCCTTTCAAACTAAATGAACTTAAATTGTACCTTATTTAAGGTGTTGTAAAGTGCTGTACCACAATTTCACACTAATCTAGGGTTTTCATTATTAATTGGGCTTCTTTATGCCTTAATTAGCTTAATTTTGCATCCACAAGCCTCATTTAATGCATCTTTTTGAGGATAATCCTGATATAAACCAAAATCCAATCATAATTCAGGTGTTTTTGGATTATGGCCCAAATTTAGTGATTTGGGACTCATACGCCACCATAGGCATATGAGTCCCACCTAAGTTTTGGGGTCCCGCAAACTGATTTCACATCATTCTAAGCATTTTTAGAAAATGTGTCCCATAGTTAAGCCTAATGGGAATCATACACCACTTCTAGAATATGAGTCTCATGTGGTCCAAAATCAAATTTAATTCAAATTCTTGGTGGTATTTTATCCTCATAGATCTGATGTCATCTTGTAGTGTAATTTCAGGAAATTTGGCTAAACTGCACACTGAACTAATTTTTTCTAACAAAATCTTCACTTTCGGGCATCTATAGCAGCTAAATCGTGAGGAATTTGAAGATGATGCAAACTAGTGATTTGTGACATTTTTTCTGCAGATTCCAAATATATTTTTTTCAAAAATTTTGGAATCATATTGACTTCTATCTCCTTCTAAAACTAGTTTTTTCTCAAGAACACCATTTTTAGTGAGGATCGATGCTCCACTGTGATACAACATAATTTTTCCATGAAGGATAAAATTCTAATTTTTTTGAATTTATATTTGTAAATATGATATCTGTAGCACTTATCTAGTTTCATAGTGTTTTATTGAATACTTTTCCCTTAATCACTTTAAGTCAAACCAATTACAATTTAGATATAGGAAGAATGTATACAAGATAAAAAAAAAATGTATGTATCCAAATTCCTTTTTTTTTTTGTTGGATCAAGGACTTCAATATCTATGAATCGATCTTTCAAAAAAAAATTTGATAATTTTACTATTATTTTCCACATGTGTAGAACAAAGAGCTTGATTTTAAGTGAAAAACCTACACTCACAAGAAATAAAAAATAAATATAATAATAAAATTAAATTTATTTAAAATTATACTTTTTGGGAAGCTTATAATAAGGACTACATACTTACAAAAATAAAATTTTAAATGAATTCATTTGATCCCCCAAAAGGTAAATCAAAAGTGGTTTTTTATCAACATTTTGATAGGCATAAAGGAGACTCTATTATAGGTATGGTTTAAAACTAGTGGGGTTCTATCCAAGGGGGTTTGATCTAAGGTGGTTCGATCAAACCCTCTTCAATTGAAATACTTTAAATGAAACTTTTCAATGCTTAAATCATTATATTTTCTAAAAATATGTGATTTTAGCAAAAAATAGGATCTCCTATAAATTTTAAACCAATATTGTGGGATCACCCAATACAAGGTTATTTCACTCATTTTCACTTAGAAAGTTTTACAAGTGACCTAGCAACTTGAGTATTCATGCATTATATCATTCAAGAGTTTATGATAGCCTGCAAGAGCTGATTATCAAGTGCTTTGGAGCATTATTCAAGTATCAAGCATCATGTCAAAGTCTCCATGCATCATGTTTGGTTTTTACCTATTAATTGTGATGTAGGGTTTCATGATTCAAGCAAGCATTCAAGCAAGAGTCAAGGTCTACATCCATTCCAAAGTAATCTCTTACATGTTTGCAACACTTTATTGTTAAGCTTTGGTGAGTTGTAACATTGCATGTTACTCATTCATCATTCCTTCATTACATTGCATTTCCTTATAAGGTTTGATTAACAAAATGGGGTTTGACCAAGGAAAACCCCTTTCTAATAACAAAATAACATTTTCCCCTCTCTTTAGAGTGTGATTCATAGATCTAGGTTGAAGAAATATTGAAGAGCAAAGTCGGAAAGTTGTCAAGTTGCAAAGTGTTCAAAGTTGCCACCTTGTCTTGAAGATCATTGGAAGACTTGTATAGTGCAAAATTTGATATCTTAGACCCAAAGATCAAGTTGAGAAGATTAAGCAAAGATTGAAAAGTAGATCAAGATCCTAATTCTTTGAAAAGGGAAAATTGGACTGATACACCACTTCTGGCATATAAGTCCCAGTTTTGTGAATTTCCCATATTTCAAGTGTTTTGGACATATCTCTACCATATTCAGGTATTCTTTCCTAGAAACCCTAATTTGGGACTAAATCACCCAAATTGGTGTATGAGTCCTGATAGACATTAAATTTAGAATATTCAGCATTTCAAGACTCCATTCAAGCATCTATAGGTTTCCAGGTGCACACATCTGGTTTCTCAACTTTCTATTATGTTTTACATACATTTCTAGGTCATTTAGTGCAACATTGCATATCATTAGGTTTTAACATTAGGTCTTTCATTTCATTAGTCTTTCCAAGCCCTAGCTTGGTGGTGAACCCCTGATTAGTTATTAATCATACACTTGGAAACCCTATTACCAGATCTCTTTCCCCTACTTCATCCTTGGATTGAGATCTCTAGGGTTTAGTGTTCCATCTCCTTAAAGATTAGCTCCCCCTATTTTCATACATTTCAAGTAGAAAATAGGGTTACATAATAGCCCCCTCTTTTTCATTGTTTCACCCTTCTACACAAATATCAATAAGGTTCTATATGTAATAGGTTGTCATATTTGAGATAGTTTTTAAAGAAAACGTATTAACAAAGAATCATCTTTGATGTAGTTTACAAGGATGTTTGTGGCTAGATTGTTGAATTGAAGGAACTTTACATTAGATAAAAATTCAAGATGCCTCCACAAAGGATGATTAAAGGTCAAGTTATTGCCAATATTTCCAAAAAAAAAAAAAAAATTGTTCAAAATGATGAAAATGTTTAGATCTAATTAGATGTAGTAGAATATAGAAGAAAATGTCATTATCTAACCCTATATATAATGAAATTAATGATGAATAAATTGAGAAAAGAAAGAATATGTTAGAGACTACATAAATTTTGAACAATATATGGAGGAACTGAAAAAATTAGGTACAAATAAAGTCGTATACATTAAAAAAGATATTTCTTTAATTAGTAAAATTCCTTGAATTGATATTGCTAGATCTTTTGGTAGTTTGAATATTAAGAAATTTCTTGATTTTATTAGTAATTAAGATAAATACTTTGATTGTTAAGAAATTATAGATCTTGAGAGGGTTAGATTCCCCAATATCAAATTGAAAGGGAATGTTGTTATTTGGTGAAAATAAGTACATTATAAATAGATGGTATAGATAAGGACAATAAAAAGAGATGGATATATGGTTGTAAAATTGAAGATCCATGATTTATATATTTTGATTCTTAAATAATTAGAATTATTAAAAATATTATAAAATTTAAAACAAAAATAGAAGATTATGAAGGAATATATTTTTCAATAAAAATTATAAAATGATAATTAGAGTTGGTCATTTAGTTAAGTTGATAAAAAAAAGGCTACAAGATACATCAATGGATTGGGAAGAGTTGTCTAGGAAGAATTAATCATTGTAAGGTTGCATATCATTGAAGAAACATACCAATTTTTATTGTAGGTAGAAATCAAGATAAGGTAGAATAGGTCCAAAGATGAAGAGGAGTAGTTGGTCCATTCTCCCTCACAAAGCTCCTTCACTTTCTTTAAGTTGGATTTCTTGTTCAATCCTTCAATAATAAAAGTGTAGGGTACTCATTTGATTTTATTTTTCAAAAGGGGTAAACACTTTTGACTGGAGCTATGAACTAGTGAGGCCACTTATAGAGGAAATAATCCCCAAATTGAATACTTGATGCAAAGTAGGGGTGGAAAACTTCAAAACACTCACAATAAACCAATATCTCAATCTCTCAAACACCCAATGGTGGGTTTTCCCTCATAATCCTTCAATCTCCTTGTAGTGTTTCAAAATTGGTTTTTCCAATATAACTTTCAGAGGAAGCATGACATTCAAAATGTAAAATCACTTTCAAATACCCTTTTCACCATTTACAAACATATCTCAAAACCAAGAAATGATGGGAGCATTGGGCGGGAAAAGGAGCGAGGGAGGGGATTCAAAATATGTAGACTATGGAGGGGATGATTATGATGATGATGCTAATGATCCTAGTTGGGCAATGGTCTCTATTCATCCTTTGGCATGGGTGTTTGTGCCTTGGGAAGTATTTTTCTTAGGCCTCTTGGTTTGGTGGTTTTGGCATGCGGTGACTAAAGTTTTTGTTTCGTCTGTGGCCGCTATCTGGAGTCAATCTGTTGTGGCTAGTGTCAGTGCTTTGTGGGGTGTGAAGGATGTCTTGGTTCCTCCCTTGGCAGTGTCTTCTTCAAGTGCTACCTTCTCTGTTTCATGTGATGTGTGGCTTCTTGGCTCTCCTTCCTGCAGGCAGTGCTTAGTGGGGTTTGGGTGCAGAATTCCCTACCTTTATCTTTTGTGGGTGTCGTCCATTCGGTGGGTTCGTGGTGGTGTCCTTTTTGAAGAAGTGTGGTTTAAGATTGGGCCAATATTTGCTCCTACTCGGCATAGCAGGAGGGCTTGGGGTCTCTTCATGTCAGCTTGGTCTTGTTCCTACTTCTTCTTGGTTGTTTCTCACTCCTGCTTGTGGTATGTTCAGTTCCTATTTCCTGGGGGCTCTCTTTTTCAATTTGTTCTGGTTCATTATTTTCCCCTCTTGGTGGTTTGGTGGTGTTTCCTGTTGGCATTTTGTGAGGAGTTTTGGCCCCTCTTTGGCCCTGACCAGCGTGTCAAAGTTGCTTTGTGTGCTCTCTTGTTGGGTCTTACCTTTACTTATTTGTTGTGTGGGATCCCCTATTCCTCCTGGGGTTTTCTTGTTCCTAATCTCTCTGAGATTGAGTATCTTCTTTTGTTTGTGGTCATGCCTCTGCATTCTGTGATTGAGTTTCTTCTCTCCTTGAACCCTGAATTTTTTTCTATTCTTCTGGGAGAGCTTCTTGGATCCTTGGCCCTGTTCATTGTGTTTCCTACTACGCATCTTTGGGTCACTCTAGCCCTGCATATGGAGGTGGTCCTATCTTCTATTGAGGGGGAGATGGATGTGGCTGGTCGTGACATCTCTCCTATAGAGGTGGAGCGGGATGCTTTCGAGTATGCCTGGAAGAAATGTTGGGGGGCTGATTATGCCCTGTTTTGTAGGAACAATAAAGATGAGGTTGGCCTTCATGTTTCTTTCTTTTCTTCATCTTCTATTGAGGTGAAGATCTTGAAAAGAGATTTGATCTTTATGGAGTTCTATCTAAAGGATAAGGGGTGTTGCAGTCACCATGATATGGTTGAGCTTGGGACTCTCTCCTATAGAGGTGGAGAGAACAGATGGGCTTTGAAGGCAACTGTGGTTGCCCTACGCACTAGTAGTTACCCTTCCTATAATGACAGAAAGTGTGGTTCATATGGATCTATAACTTTTGTTGTTGGATCTTTGTTCTAGATCTGTAGTGGGTTGTTGGTCCCATCAAAACCAATGAGTGTTAGGCTCTTGTAGTATCCTAGTTCTTGTTTGGGTTGCCCGCTAGCTTTTGGCTGGGTGTTAGCTTGGTGTCTCCCTGTGGTGTTGCTGGTTGTTTTTGTTCCTATCTTTCGGGCAACTTGTTCTTCTTGGTGTGGGTTTTGGGTCCCCTTAAAACTTGAAGGTTTCAGGTCCTTTCAAAACCTATTGTAAATGGTTTTAGGTCCATTCAAAACTTGTTTTTCCTTTATCAAAAACATATCTCAAAACCAAGGTATAGTCCTTTGTATGGAAACCATCAAAAATTGATTGTCCTTGCTCAAATTAGTCCTAATTGCTTGAATGGGTTAGGTAGCAGTAGGATAATTTAACTCCAAAGACTATTCTTGCATTCCAAGGCTCTAGACACATCATTCAGGGTTTGAATCATCAATCCCAATCATTCAAAACAATCTTCCAAAAGCTTTTCAACAAAACCTTAAGCCTATAGGGTTCCTAGGCCTAATACATGAGGATATTAAGTTAGGGCATCAATTTACACATTTCCAAACACCTTCCCATGCATCTACAAGTTTATAAAAATAAGGAACAACATTTCCAAATCCATTCCACCAAGTTTTAGAAGTCTCTATGGGTGGAATGGTGAGTTTTACATTTTTCTTCCCTTCAAGTCACCCTACCTAGGGTTTGAACTAGTCTGAGAAGAATTTCCTCTAAGTTACTCAAATCTTAATGAAAATGAACAAAACCAAGTGCAATGGAAAGATAATTCACTGTTCTAAAAATCCCAATTAAACTCAATCCATGAAGATACCATACAAAATTGTATAATCAATTGTAGTAGAGAATTTATGTTAGAAAGTACAGAAAATAGAGTTTTTGTATTGATTCAATCTCCAAATTCAACATCCAAAACTTGATGCCGACCACACAAGGAATTCTTAAATCATTTTCCATCATTCCTTAACTGTTCCCAACTAATTTTCAAATTAAAAACTCGACTAATCATCATTAGACCTTGTTATGCCAAAACTTGCAAAAGTTGCTTTGACAACATTTTGTAATCACATTATAAAACACTTCTAATGACTCAAGACTGACATAAATAGAAAGGATATGGTCATTGAAGACCTTATTACATGCTAGTAACTCAAACAAAACAAAACATCAACATTTTACCCCTCTTGGAGGTATGACAACCTGGGTGCCCCTGTACCATACTCCTCGAACAAAGAAAACTCAAGTTCCACTTGAGGAAATACCTACAACTATGTTTCCATGCTTCAAAATATCATCTTTAGTCATCCAAGAGGAATCCTCCATTGGAATACCTCACCATTTGACCAGGTACTAGTAATAGACCTTCCTCTTTGTCTTCTTAAGCTCCTTCTTGTCCAAAATGCATTGCAACTCTAAAGGTTGTCTTGGTGGAAGATCCTTGATCCATTCTTCATCTTGCACTAATGAACTTGCATGATTACATGCAACAACATCCCCCTTATAAGGGTAAAGATCAAAAATATTAAAAATAGGAGAAATGACAACTCTAGGAGGTAGTTCAATCTCGTATGCATTCTCTCCAAATTTATGCACCACTTTGCATGACCCTATTTTCTTCATTTACAACTTAGAGTACTATCCTTTAAGGAATATTTTCTTCCTCAAATGTTCCAAAACTAGGTTTCCAACCTTAAAATGAATCTCTCTCCTCTTTTGATCAGCATTTTGCTTGTATTTCTCAACCTGCTTTTGAAGATTCTCCTTAACTTGTTGGTGGAATTCTTCCATTTCCACAAAAAATTGTTCGCCTTCATCACTCCTCCTTTCCATCCCACTAACATATCTAAATTCAAATATACCCTTGGGATGCATACCATAAACAATTTCAAAAGGGCTCTTACCTACACTCATGTTCATCAAATCATTGTATGCAAACTCATCTTGCAACAAAACCAGATCCCATTGTGTTGCATGATCCTTTGTTAGAAATATTAGAAGGTTTCCAAGGATTCTCTTAAACACCTTGATCTACCCATGATTTTGGGGGTGATAGGAAGAACTGAAACTCAAATTTTTTCTATTTTTCTTCCATAGAGTTCTCCAAAAATGACCAGCAAATTTTCCATCCCTATCAGACACAATGCTAAGAGGTAAACCATGGATTCTTACCACCTCTTTGAAGAAGAGTCTTGCAATGTATGAAGCATAATTAGTTCTCTTACAAGGTATAAAATGTGCCATATTTGAACACCTATCCACAACAACATACACTAAATCAAAATCTCTTGGAGTTCTAGGAAACCCCATCACAAAATCCATGCTGAATGATTCCCAAGGCCTATTAGGGATTGGAATAGGTTGATATAACCTTGCATTAGTGCTAGTTCCTTTATCCCTTTGAAAAATATTTACACCTATCAACAAAGTTTCTCACATTGTTTACATTCTTGGCCAATAATAGTGCCTCTTCAATTGCTCCAATGTTTTATCCAAACCAAATTGACATGGAAGGCTTCCACTATGCTTTTCTTTGATCATGATAGTCCTCATAGAACACTTATGAATACAAAATTGTGCCCCCTTAAACAACAAACCATCTTGGATCAAAAAATCTAACCATTTCTCATTATTGATGTTACATGGATGCACACAACTTTCATAAATTTCCTTAAAATCTTCAACTTCAACATACATACCTTTTAGGGAATCCACTCCCACACTATGTAACTGAATTTCTTGTACCATTAAATCCCTTCTACTTGATGCATATGCCACCTTATTTGACTACCCTTTCTTGTGCTTAATGGTAAAAGTGAAACCTTGTAAATACTCAACCAATTTCACATGCCTATGGCTAAGCTTTTCTTGACTATTTAGAAATTGCAATGCATGATTATCAATATACACTACAAATTATTTAAGAAGCAAGTATTGTATCTATTTATTTAATTCTTGTAGCATGGCATACATTTCAAGGTTATAATAAGAATGCCTTTTCTTGGCTTCATTCAACTTTTCACTAAAAAAGGAAATGGGTTTGTTTTCTTAACTTAGGATAGCACCTATAGCATGACTACTTGCATCACATTCAATGGTAAAAACCTTATCAAAACTTGGCAAGGTTAGTATGGGCTGCTTAGCAACTTTCTTTTTCAAGTATTCAAAACTCCTATTGGCCTCTTGAGACAAAACAAACCTCTTTCTTTTATCACCCTTTATTGTATCAATCACACACATGAATAAAAACCCTTATGAATTTTCTGTAAAATCTAGCCAAACGATGGAAACTCCTTACCTCAGCCACTAATTTTGGTGTGGGCCAGCTTAGGATAGCCTCTACCTTACTTGGATCCATCTTCAAAGAGCCATTGGTGACCACAAAGCCAAGGTAAACCAATTTTTTTTTAAAAAACTCTACTTCTTCAGGTTTATCATTAGCTTTTCCTATGCGACCTTCTCAAAACCAATTCTAAATGCTGCAAATGTTCTTCTTTAGTTTTTTCTAAAAACAAGAATATCATCAAGATACACTACCATAAACTTATGAATGAAAGGTTTAAGCACCTCATTCATCAAGTGCAGGAAAGTACTAGGGAATTTGACAAACCAAAAGGCATTACCATCCATTCATATAACCCCTCATTAATCTTGAAATTTGTTTTCCACTCATGTCACTAGGTTTGATTTTGGTTTGATGATAGCCACTCTTGAGATCAATCTTGGAGAAATAACAAGAACCACCCAAACAATCCATGAGGTCTTCAATTCTTGGAATAGAGAATCTATACCTTATTGTGATCTTGTTGATGGCCGTTGAATCATTGCATATCCTCCATTCACTACCTTTCTTTGGTGCCAAGATTGTGGGAACCACACAAGGACTCAAAATTTCCCTAATCAGCCCCTTGTCAAGTAATTCTTGCACTTGCCTCTTAATTTCCTCATTTTTTTGTGGTCATCTTGTATGCAGCTTTGTTGGGAAAACTAGCCCCAAGGATGAAATAGATATGGTGGCTTATGTCCCTCATAGGTGGCAAGGTACTTGGAATCTCATCAACTACTATTTCCTCGTACTTTTTCAACAATACTTTCACCTCCAAAGGAAACTCCTCTTTCTTGTTTGCTGCCATGACAGATTTAGACCTTACTATAACAGAAAATCCCACATTTTCCTCTTCCAAGGTCTTTAAGAACTCCTCATTGACCAACATAATACTAGGTGAAACTTGAGAATCTAGGCTTTCATCCTTCAATGGTGTAAGGGTGTAGGAAACCCCATCCTTCTCAATAGCTTATGTATTTATTCTCCCATCATGAATGGCCTTCCTATCATACTACCAAGGCCTCCCCAAAAGCAAATGAAACACATCCATTGTTATTATATCACACAAAACCTTATCCTTGTATCCCCCTATATAAAAATCAACCCAAATTTGTTCATTTACAACTACTTGTTGACCTTTGTTAAGCCAATAAATAATATAAGGAGTGGTATGAGGGATTCCTTTCAACTTAATATTTTTAACCATTTCTACCAAGACCAAATTATTAGTGCTTCTTGAATCAATCACTACTTTGCAACACTTACCCAAACACTTACATGTGGTTCTAAAAAGAGACTTTCTTTGTGGAGGCTCCTTCTCCATTGGAACTTTTATCAAGGTCCTTCTCACCATGATAGACTCACCAACTTTTGGATCAACATTATGTGATGGAGAGTTAACACTCTCATTGTCATCTCCTTGCACAATCTAATTTCTTATTTCTCCTCCAAATGAAGTAGTGGACTGATTTTTAGTGCATTGCCATGCTTGATGGCCTACAAATTTATTGCACACAACATTTACCTATAAATCCACTTGATCCTCCTCTTTGACTTCCAAATCTTCCCCTGTTATTGGATCTCCTTCCTCTAAAACTGCCCCTTGAATCAGAACTTTGCTCCTGATTATTGCTTGATTCTCCTTGTGTTCTATGAGACTACCCCCAACCAACAAATGCCCCTCTTCCTCTAGAATTTTTTCCTCTACCCCTACTTTTCTTTTCTTTCCTTTTTTCAATTTATCCTCAACCTTAATGGACAATTGGTAACACTCCTCTACCGTTGTTGGAGTGGTGAGGCTCAATTCATCTTGAAGATTGTATCTCAAACCATTAATGTATCTTTCCACTTTCTCTTCATCATCTTCCACATGGCTTTCCCTTGTGCTCAACTTGTAGAACTTCTCTGTATAGGTTTGCACATTCATCTCCTTTTGCTTGAGATTTTGAAGCCTCTTTAACAATTGAATGGTGTAATCACTAGGAAGGAATTTTTTGTTGAGTTTAGCCCCCATTCTATCCCAAGAGGTGATTTTAGACTTTCCCTTCTTTCTCCTTTCATTTTGTACATAATCCCACCAAAGCAAGGCGTGGCCCTTCAACTTTGTCTTGGCCAACTTCACCCTTTAATCTTCTGGCACATCTTCATAGTCAAAGTAGTTATCCAATGCTCTGACCCAATCTAGGAGTTCTCCACTATCCATATTTCCTCCATACATGGGTAAATCTATCTTGATCTTATGACCATCTTCGTTGTCTACTTTCAAGATCTTTTTCATCCTCAAGTCATCAGGATCCATCTCTTCCTCAGACCTTTCTTGGGAACTTTCCTCTTCCCCTTGGTCACTCATGTCTCCTATGACCACTTCTCTCCTTTGACTTGTTTCCAAGGCAACAAGCATCTCTTTCAACTCTCTCATCTCTCTGGAATGTTCTTCCTTAAACTCATTCACTTCTTTGGAAATGGTATTCCCTTTTAGAGGCATTTTGTTCTTTCTTCAACTCAACTTTTCCTCTTCATATCAAACCTATTCTATGATACCAATTTTATGTAGAGAAGGGGTGGATAACTTCAAGACACTCACAATCAACCAATATATCAATCTCGCAAACACCCAATGGTGGGTTTTCCCTCATAAGCCTTCAATCTCCTTATAGCCTTTCAAAAATGGTTTTTCCAATATAACTTTCAGAGGAAGCATGGGATTCAAAATGTAAAAGCACTTTCAAATACCCTTTTCACCATTTACAAACATATCTCAAAACCAAGGTATAGTCCTTTGTACGAAAGCCATCAAAAATTAACTATCCTTTCTCCAATTATGCCTAATTACTTGAATGAGCTAGGTAGCAGCAGGGTAATTGAACTCCAGGGGCTATTTTTGCATTACAAGGCTCTAGACACATCATCCATGGTATGAATCATCAATCCCAATCATTAAAAATAATATTATAAAAGCTTTTCAACAAAACCCTAAGCCTATAGGGTTCTTAGGCCTAATACATGAGGATATTAGGCTAGGGCATTAATTTGCATGTGCCCAAACACCTTACCCTACATCATCAAGTTTTTGGAAAAATAGAACAACATTTCCAAATAAATTCCACCAAGTTTCAGAAGTTTCTATCAATGGAATGGTGAGTTTTACATTTTTCTTCCCTTCAAGTCACCCTACCTAGGGTTTGAACTAGTCCGAGAAGAATTGCCTCTAAGTTACTTAAATATTAATGAAAATGAAAAAAACCAAGTGCAATGGAAATAAGATTAGGTTTCTAACAATTCAAATTGAACTCAAGCCATGAAGAGATTGTACATAACCGTACAATCAACTGTAGCAACGGAATTGTGTTAGAAAGTGTAGAAAATATAGTTTTTGTATTGATTCAATCTCCAAATTCAACATCCAAAACCTAATGCCGACAACACAAGGCATTCTTAAATAATTTTCCATCATTCCCCAAATTTTCCCAACTAATTCTCAAATTACAAACTCAACTAATCATCATTAGACCCTGTTATGCCAAAACTTGCAAAAGTTACTTTGACAACATTTAAGCAACTTGACAACATTTTGCAATCACAGTGTAAAAAACTTCTAATGACTCAAGACTAACAGAAACAAAAAATATATGGTCATTTAAGACCTTATTACATGCTACTAACTCAAACAAAACAAAACATCAACATTTGAACCCTCTTGGAGGTATGACAACCTGGGTGCCCCTGCACCAGTACTCAACAATATCACCCCAATAGGGGTTTAAACCATGGTGTAAAGGATCAAAACACCACCACTTAACCATCACACTATGTCATTGGTGGTAGGATACTCATTTGAATTAACTTAATATGTATATCATTCTTGATCTACTATGACATCAAAATAAATTAACCATATAATGCTCGATGAACATATATTTTACTTATGTTTTTTCCCTGTAAGGAATAATATTTTCTACTTATTTGTTATATTTAATATTTTCATGCTTTTAATACTAGGATGATAACACAAAACTAAAAGAGTTAAAAATCCAAATAAAAATTAAGTGTAGTTTTTTATGTAAAAGCAAGATAAACTACTATAAATTTACTATTTCAAAGAATATGAAATTATATGTTTTTTATTTATGCAACATTAGAATACACATTAATATATATTATGAAATTTTAAAATTAATAAATAAAAATAAAAAAACTATCATAAACAAGCTAATGAAACTAGGGGTTTGTGAAGAAACCCTTGTAGGAAAACCTCCACCATCAAAGCTTGAGGAAAAATGTGTATATGTAATAAACTATACATGTAACTACTATCTAAAGGCTCCAATTTATAGAGAATAAGAAAATAAGAAACCATGGATGGATTACCAAAAAATAGGAAAGTATCATGCACCTAAAATAGGCGCTCAAATCTACCTCATGTAAAAAAATCATGCCCTTTTCACATGGGAAACCTCCTGAAATAGTAAATGTAACTTGTGTGAGATCAAAAATAGAAAAAAAACCTCCCACACAGAAAATATAATCATTACAAAAAACATATTTGACTTGTAACTCCTCATAATAACACACATCCCAAGAATTATATCCAACTCTAAGAACCAACTCACATGGGATCCCCAATATTGAAGAGATGTTCAATAACTCCCTCCTAGTGCCTAAGATTGGGGAAAGGCCATAAATGACCTCTAATTGATTATTAAGTACTAGTTTTTTCTCCACTTCCTTTATTAAGCCCATTACAACATATATTCAAAGTCAACAAGGATAATAGTAATAAAATAATGATGTTTCTCAAAAACATGGCCATTCTAAGATTGTTGGAGGCATGGAGAATATTATACATTACAATTAAAATTACATCACACTATCCTAACATTGTCTCACTTAATATTACACATGGAATTGATATTTATAGGAATCACAAAATAAATCTGGAATAGTATCTAAATCCCATGGCCTTTCTACACCAAGAGAACTTCTTTATGCTCACTCATTTTGTAAGGGAATTTATAACATTATCTCGAGTATCAATTTTTCACATAATGACCTTATCATTCTCTTTCATCTCACACATGAAAAAACACTAAACATAAAAATTCTTAATATGGAAAGGTACTTGGGATTCTTGGCTAAATATAAAGGAATTTGACTATCACAACTAATTATAGCCACCTTGTAATCAAATTCAATGCCTGAACATAGTCTTTATATCCATATCACCTCCTTAGAGACATGTGTAGTAGCTATATAATTTAATTTTATGGTGGAAAATGAAACAATGGTATAAATCTTACTCATCCAAGTTAGTATATTACCAAATAAAGAAAACACACACACCTTCTACTATCCAATCACTTGACCAATCTACATCAACAAAGTCCTATAGGTTTAATTCCTTATATATATTTTTAGTATCATTATCTCACATATCCCTCTCTCTTTCTCATTCTCTCCTCTCTATCTCACCACTCTCTCTCTCCATCTCTCTCTCTCTCTCTCACTATACACTCTCTCTATCTCACCATATACTCTCTCTACTTCTATACATCTCACCTATAGCTCTTTACCTCTCCCTCCCTCCTCTTTCCTTCTATCTCTACTCTCTCTTTCTCGCTTCTCTCTCTCTTCTTGTCTCTCCCTCTCTCCCTCCTCTCTCCTTCCTCTCTTTGTTTCTCTCTATCTCACCTCTCTCTCCCTCCCTCCCTACCTCTCTACTTCTCTCTATCTCCCATCTCCCTCTCTCTACCTACCTCTCTCTCTATTGCTCTCTCTCTCCATCCCTACCTCTCCCTCCATCTCTCAATCCCTACCTCTCCCTCCATCTATCCTTCCCTACCACTCTCTACCTCTATCCCCCCTCTCCCTCTCTCTACCTACCTATCCCTCCATCACTCCCTAAAACTCTCTTCTCTCTTTATCTCTCCCTCTCCCCCTCCCTCCTCGTATTTCTATCTCTATTCTCCCTCTCTCTCATTTGGCTCTGACATTTTAAAAGTGCATTTTCATTTGGAGAGAGAGCAAGATAGAGAGAGGGGGGAGAGAGAGAGGGAGAGGTAGGGATAGAGAGAGAGAGGTGATATAGAGAGTAGAGAGAGATGGAAGGAGAGGGAGAGGGGGGATAGAGAGATGTAGAGAGGGAGGGAGGGAGACAGATATTAGAGAGGGAAGGAGAGAGAGAAGGATGAATAGGTAGAGAGGTATTTCTTGAGCTCAAGGGAGAGAGAAAGTCAGATAAAGGGTTGGAGATAGTGAGAGAGAGAGGTCTAGAGCATAAGGAATAAATACTAAGTGAGTGAGAGAGAGAGAAAGATGATACAACTTGTTGATTACAAAAATTTGACCTCCTGATTACTAAAATTTGACATGCTAATTACTAAAATTTGACTATCTAAAAAATTATAAGATCTTAAAAAACTAGAATTTGTATTATAAATCTAAGAGATCTGAAACCACTCTCAAATAGCTTGAAACTATATACATGAAATATAACTTAAAGTATAACAAAGTAAATTTCCATATAATATAAACTTATACTTAAATGTTTATTTCATGTATCTAGGGTTGAGTGTAGGGATTAGGGTATTCAATTTACAATTGAGGGTATCAATATAGAGGCATCATTCACATTTGGATAGATTGCTAAATTATATGCATTAGGAAATATCAACCCTTTGGGTTGGATGACCATTTCAAGAAAAAGGTGTTTTTTGAAAAGGAAAAAAAATATCACACATTTTTGGTTGTGCTCTTCATTAAGTTTACACATGTTTTAATGCAAATTTATAAAAATAACATGATGACATTAAACTCTATTTTAGCTATATAACCATAATTTTTTTCATGTTTTGATTATGTTAAGGTTTTCATTTTTAATATCTTTTTTAGTGTGTCCATTTTTTGCCAAAAACCAACATATTGTATTTTGTGTATAGTTTTACTTGTTCATCAAATTTCGAAACAAATTATATTTTTAAAAACTAGAATCCATTCTACATGTATTGAAAAAAATAAAATTGATTTTTGATTATTTTTCAAAAAAATTAGGGGGAGCACACTCAATTTTTTATTTTTTTAGGATGTGTCCACTTTGAAAATTATTTAAAAAATAATATTCATTAAAAAATTAGCCAAAAAATCTAATATAAACTACATGGTGTCAGCGAATTTCTCATTGAAGTGATTTTTGAATTAAAAAAAAAACATTTTAGGGCGAGCACACCAAACACTATGTTATATTTTTTTGAAAAAATAGGACCACTTTGTGTGCTACCCCTTTTTGAAATCCTTAATCTTCACCAGTTTAAAAAAAAATAGTAGTTCAAAAAGTAGATTTAGAGCACTAGAACTCTTGTTCTTGTTGCATCTTCAAATTTTGAGCATAACTATCTTCATTTCTCATTGAATATTAGAATTTGTTGATTTCATAAAAGAGAGACATCTTAAGACCCCCTTTTTGTATCACATCTTCCAGTGCACTTACCCTCATGTCTCCTACAACTAGATGAAATGATTGTCACTACTTGTGCATTCAAATTGTGACAACATATTAGATAATTTTCCCTATGAGGAATCACTTGAATGCAAGGAACTTATAATCTAATATTTTGACTTTCTTTATTATATATTTTTTACATGACTTAGAGTTAAGAATCACGTATATAGAGTTAATTTATTTACTTGTATTAATTGTATGCATATTTACTTACAAATTCATTATATTTTATCATTTTTGTTTTAGGTTTCTTGCAACAAGATGACACGAGGGTAAGTGCACCAAGTTGTGACACAAAAAATGGCTCTTAAGATGCCACTTTTTTTATGAAATCAAAAAAGTCTGATGTTCACGAGAAAATGAAGATAGTTATGCTAGAAATTTGAAGATGCAACAAGAAAAAGAGTTGTTGCATGCTTCAAATCTACTTTTTATACTACTAATTTTTTTGAAAATAATGAAGATTAAGGGTTTGAAAAATGGGGGGCCCAAAAGTTGTCATGTTTTTATAAAAAAAATAGCATAGTGTCTATGGGCCGCTCCCTAAAAAGTTCATTGTTTTAAGAATTTCAAAAATCTTAATAGTGAGAAATTAGCTAACACCATGTAGTTTATCCTAGTTCTTTCGGCTAAAGTTTTAATAAATATATAATATTTTACAAAAATTTGAAGTGGACACATCTTGAGAAGATAAAATTTGAGGATGCTCCCCCCTAAATTTTTTGAAAACTAATCAAAATTCAATTTTTTCATTATGTGTAGAATGGAGTCTAGTATATCAAAATGTAGTGTTTCAAAATTTGATGAACAAGTAAAAATCTATACTAAAACTAACACATGTTGGTTTTTGACAAAAAATGGAGGCTCTAACAAGAGAAATTATGGATGAAAACATTAACATAATCAAAATATTAAAAAAATTATATGGTTATGTAGATAAGGGAGAGCCTAACATTATCACGGTTTTTTATAAAATTGCATTGAAATACGTGTAAACCTATTAAACAGGCACAAGACAACTGAGAGTGGGGGGTGAATCAGTTGTCACATAAATTCAAACTTAAACTTTATCACTTATCAATTCTTCAACCATACTATTTTGTTATTAAATATGAGCATGAAACACATATAACAGAAAGTAAATCAACACAATGAACACCAGATTTTTACGTGGAAAACCCAATGAGGGAAAAAACATGGTGAGGGTTAACTCACACTATAAAGTATTTTCAAAAGAGGCTCAATTCCAAAAGGACTCACTGTCCAAGTACAAAGTCTCACTACCTACAAAAGGGACTCATTGTCCAACAAGGAGGCTCACTAGCTACAAAAGATTATATAAAACAGAATAAGGCTTTACAACCTAAAATGAACTAGAAAGATGCACCTATCATGTGTATATAAAGTCCTGATGAAGCTCAGTATTTAGACTTTACACCTTTCATTCTTCGCTCTTTTCACATCAACTACTACCTTTCTGATCACACCTTTTCTTTCATTACTTGGTCACTATTTCTTCTATCTCTACTTTGTTCTCTATCATTCACCCACACTTTTTACTTCAAAAATTGTTCGCCATATATTTATATCTGATCTCCATTGCAAGCACCAATTAGGTTAGCCTAATTAGATGCAATAATTCATTTTTAAAATATATCAATTGTCAGCTCCAATAGATCACAAAATATTTTCAAAATGCAATTTAACCGTTAGCATGTTACATTATGTTGGCTCAGACCAAAAAACAAATCACACATAAGTTTTCATATCATATCAAAATTAACTTAACTTGAGTCAGCCAGGAATAGTCTTCAATGCAACTAGAATAATGTCACTTCATCATATGAGCACCAGAACACGAAATAACTTGATCATGCATGCCTTTAACTTCCATAAGTAATTTCCCAAAACTGCAATCAGAAATTATCAATTGCAGAGAAATGTGATCAAGAATACCAGAGAGGCACCAAAAATATCGGATCAACCACTAGAGAAGGTAAGTCAGTTATACACACCAGTTGTAGAGTATTGGACCAAGCTACCAACATGGTGACATCAATGACAACATATAGATAACCTAATCATTCTTCCTACAATCTCCCCCTTCATCATTGATGGCAACATGTAAACAAAATTCTCCTTCTTTCCTCAAAGACTTTTAACTTTCTCCACTATCTCCAAAACTCTCCCTCCAACACTCTTCCCCCTTTGACATCAATGGAACAGGGTGCCAAAAACAAGTGTAAACATGGTGACATCAAAATTTCAAAAGATTTCCAAAACCTTCAAAAACTTCCAACAATCCATAACTTTTAAGCAAATAAAAATTAAGTGAAGATGACATTCTTCACCTGGAATGTACCTTCTTATAACTTTCCTTGAGAACTAGATACAAATTCTTCTAGTTGAATACAACAAACTCCAATTTTTTGCATGCACTTTCCAATAATACCAACAGAGTAAAAGAGGGTGACCAAGCTGCAATGGAACATTGTTTCTCAACATCTTCCACATCAATAAAAATTCTAGAAAGATGCTCTAACCGGACCTCAACAATTTCTTTAAGTAGCCAGAAGGTATTTGTCACATCATCTCTTTGTCTTTGTGTAATGATTAATTTAGCCTGTAGTTCACCAACTCTTATTCTTTGCTTCCCTTCTTTATCTTTAAATATATCAAAATTCTTTCCAATGTTGTTTACTTTAGCTTCAATCGCTTCAACTCTGCTTCTAAAATTAACTACAGTTGTAGGCCATTGAAGATAATACTTGTAATCATCTAAAATTTCTTTAATACACTTCTTTGTTTCCACAATCAATCTAGATAGTCTCTTCTTAGCCTTTTCACATCTCCTTTCAACCAAGATGCCCATCTTACATCCTTCTGAACCTTCAAGCAACATCCTTTCTTCAACAATATCAATCAAATTTTCTATCTTCTTCATTTTTCCTTCAACTATCATAGACCGGATGTCATTAGGATCAAGGGATTTAGTTCTAGTCAGAGAGTCTTTCTCCTTCTCATCCAAAATTTCAATGATGTCTTTAGTTATTTCTTTTCTCCTTTTTGATCCTAGAGGGGAATCACTAATAACACCCTCCAATTCTCTTTTTCTAGAGGAAGAGCCCACTTCAAATCGACTTGATGTAGATATACCAGAGCAAGGGTTTGCTTTCAAAGATGAGAAATATGATCTGCACATGTTTACATTATCTTCCAAAGACTCTAGATATCTGTAGATTTGCATTCCAATAGGGATACCAGATTCCCACATCACATTATCTTTTCTCGGTACATAATTCATAAAGTAAAACACCAAACACGCCAGCAAGGATCTGAAATGAAAAGGATAATTCTCAACCAATGACATTAGAAAATTTTCAAGAAAATTCTCAAGCAACAAGCTACATAAATCAAACTGGACATGTTTTCCTTAACCATCATGTGGGCAATATGTATGACAATCGCTGAAGTTGAACTTTCACGGTTTCTAAAATAAATTTTGTATGAAATACAATACACAACACACCTAATGGCCGTATCAACAAGTGTATTAATCAACATTGCTCTAAGATCTCTATTGATGCCAGTTAGCTCCTCCACATCTTTATATTTCATGATTTTCCTTCCAAGGAGCTCTCCAATGCTACATAATCCAGTGATTGCTTCAATTGCTTCCTTTGAGATCAAATAGGGTTTGTCCAAAATAATGCTTCTATCCTTGAAATGATTCAGCAAGAACAAGATAACCTCTTAATTTGTAATCCACAAAAAATCACTCCATAAATCCATCCCTAGGGTTTTTATGTTCTGTAATTTGACTTCATTGAACCCTAGTTAATTCCTTTCATTTTCCTATGATCGTATTCTTCTATTTGACACTTTTCAACTTTAGAGGGGCAACACCACATGATCCACTATCCATTGTTGTGCTTTCTTGAAATTCAATGAAACTTCTTTGATTTCCTTCTTTCCTTTTGCAATCAGAGAAAGGGTTTCTAGATTACCTGATATAATCTTTGAATTCCTTTAAAAATGCTTCAAACTCGCTCCAAGATCATTCTAGGATTTTTTTCAAGCTCTTCAAAAGCATGATTTAGCTAGAAATACTTGCAAACTTCATCTTATACACCATCAAACTTACCCTGAAACACATTAAATGCAGTAGACACCAAAAAGTTGTTAAAAATAGTTTTCACATCAAAACACCTCTAAATAATTATTATTCACATTCCAACCACGTTTCAACCTCTAATACGCCATTCTTTCAAGGGGTTTTTATAATCTTCTGATAATGCTCCCCTAAGACCATGCTAGGTCTAAATTATGAATAAGTCACCTGTACCAGATGAGGGTATAGACACATCAGGAGTCTCAGATTTTTCCTCTTCTTCTTTCATCTTCCATACCTTATCCATCTCTTGATTCATCTTTTTTTTGTCAATCTTTTTTACCGGTTCACTCTTCTCTTCCGGAGCAGACTTCTTTCCTTTCTTATTCTTACACACTTTAGATACATGTCCAAGTTTGTTGCAGTTATAACAGATCACACTTTTCTGATCAAATCGTCCTCTAGTATTCTTCGATCTACATTGATTTTCTTTATGTCCAAATTTATTATAGGTATAGTACTATCCATTAAATAATTGATTCATTTTTCCTTCATTAAAATCGTTTCTCATTACCCGACTGATCATTCTCACTTGAGATCTACATTTGGTAGCTTTATGTCCAATCTTCCCACATTCAAAACATTTCCAGAAAGGGAACTAGACAACTGGTTTATCCTACTCCTTCATTTAGCTGCGCTATGACCATATTTAGTACAAGAAAAAAAAACATCATTAAAAGAGGGGTACCTCTATGCATTAGGTTGTCTCACAGGCGGTCTTCTTGAAAAATTCCTTATTTTTTTCCTCTTTCCTTGATTCTTCTTCACATCTTTAGAACTTTCACCATTATCAATTCCCAAGCCACCTTTGTCTTTACATGGTTTTTGTCCTACAAGAAATTCCTCAAGTTTACCAGAGCTAAATCTGAACTTATTTTCATAGAGTTAAGCCTTCTCTAGTTCCACTTTTAAGTTCACTATCTCATGCTCGAGTCTATAACATTCATCAGAATTGTTCTGCACCATTGTATTTAGACATTCTTCAATCTTCTTCTTCTCTTATATAGTCACTTTCAGTCCAATTATCTCTTGTTTTAGTTGTTCACGTACTTCTTTGTGTCTTTCCTTAAATTTATTTAATTGCTCCTTTTGTTTCCGAACACATTCATTTGCTTCATCAAGATTCTCTTTCAGATATCTATTTTCTCTTTCCACTTTATCAAGATCTTCAAGAGTAGTCTAGAGCTCTCCTTTATCATCCATTCAACCAGCCTTCAGGATCATCCTTAAGTGATTAAGCTCTTCACCAAGGAACCAATGCTCTGATACTAATTGTTAAATAGGAACAAAACAACTAAAAGTGAGGGGGTGAATCAGTTTTCACAAAAATTCAAACTTAAACTTTATCACTTATCAATTCTTCAACCATACTATTATTTTATTAAATATGAGCACAAAACACATATAACATAAAGTAAATTAACATAATGAACACTAGATTTTTACATGGAAAACCCAACAAGGGAAAAACCACGGTGAGGGTTAACTCACACTATAAAGTATTTTCAAAAGAGGCTCACTACCAAAAGGACTCACTATCCAAGTACAAAGCTCACTGCCTACAAAATATTATACAAAACATAATAAGGCTTTACAACCCAAAATGAACTGGAAAGATGCACCTATCATGTGTTGATACAATTCTTGTGATACTCAGTATTCGGACTTTACACCTTTCATTCTTTACTCTATTCACATCAACTGTTGCCTTTCTAATTACACCTTTTATTTTATTACTCGCTCACTATTTCTTCTATCTCTACTCTGTTGTCTATCATTCACCCACTCTTTTCACTTCAAAAATTGTTTGCCATATATTTATATCTGATCTCCATTGCAAGCATCAATTAGGTTGGCCTAATTAGATGTAATTCATTTTTAAAAGATATCAATTGTCGGCTCCAATAGATCACAAAATATTTTCAAAATGCAATTTAACCGTTATCACATTACATTATGTCGGCTCAGACCAAAAAAAATCACACATAAGTTTTCATATTCATATAAAAATTAAATTAACAAGTCGGCCAGGAATAGTCTTCAATGCAACCAGAATATTGTCACTTCGTCATACGAGCACCAAAACATTCGTGTGGAGAAATGCGATCAAGAATATCGGAGAGGCACCAAAAATACTGGATCAACCACCAGAGAAGGTAAGTCAGTTATACGCACTGGTTTTAGAGTACCAAACTGAGCTACCAACATGGTGACATCAATGACAATATATGGATAACCTACTCATTCTTCCAACAAAACCTAATAGTTAGCATGACCCAAAATGTGTGAAATTCTATTACCCTTTTTGAAAATCACATCCTTGGCATGAAATGGTCATCTAACCCTTTGGGTTGGATACCCAAGGAAAAATCCAACCCTTTGGGTTGGTATTTCCCAATGCAACCCATTTGGCGAGCACTAAAGTTAGCACTATCCAAATGAAGTGCATCATTTGGTGAGTGCCAAATTTGACACTCACCAAATGAAATGCATGACTTTTTGGAATGCATTTTTGTGGACTCTTTCTTTTTTTGTTTGTCTTTCTCTTCCTCTTTCTCTACCAAGGACACCATATAACATTTACATATGGAAATTTACTTTTTTATACTTTGTTATATTTCATGTATATAGTTTCAAGATGTTTGAGGGTGGTTTTGGATCTCTTGGAGTTATAATGTAGATTCTAGTTTTTGGAAGATCTTACAATTTTTTAGACAATCAAATTTTAGTAATCAACATATCAAATTTTAGTAATCAAGAGGTAAAATTTTAGTAATCAACAAGTTGTATCATCTTTATCTCTCTCTCTCTCACCCACTCACTCACTCATTCTCATCTATTATGCTCTAGACCTCTCTCTCTCTCACTACCTCCATCCCTTTGTCGGACTCTCTCCCTTGAGCTCAAGAACTACCTCTCTACATGTCCATTTCTCTCTATCTCTCCTTCCCTCTCTAATCTCTATCTCCCTCCCTTCCTCCCTCCTTACCTCTATACATATCTCTATCTCCCCTCCCTCTCCTTATATCTCTATATATATATATATCTTTACTCTCTATCTCACCTCTCTCTCTCTACCCTTCCCTCTCTAGTTCTCTCTATCTCACCCCTCTCTCCCTC
>VDFB02238106.1:60788-111134 GCA_007258455.2 Sequoia sempervirens | reverse complement strand
ACAACACTAAACTATGTCAAATTAATGAAACATTTTTTTTTTGCAATAATAGAATGCAAAACATACCATGATAAACTAATCCTGGGTCCTCTAAGGTTCCTCAACTACACTACTCACAAAACAAGATTACTAAAACAAAGGTTGCATGATCGAGCTAACATACAAGGTTCATTTTAAAGCACCACAATAAATGATTCTACATTACTTACTTACATAACATGTCAACTGATAATCAACATTAAAGATCATTTTCTAACTAACTATCATCTGAAAGATGCATTTCTTTACAATACTCTATACAAGATTAAATCATCAATAATTGTTACATCATTACAATATTTACAACATTGCCTCCCCTAGTACATGGGGAAAGATTACATCATATTACATTAAGAGATACAAATTGAGGTATTATCCAATATACAAATACATGAAAAGATGTCTTCACCACAGGAATAGGAATTGGAGTCCACAGTGCAATGACCAACCTCCATGCACACGAACATGCAACAAGAATACCCAATGGAGAAAAAAGCACCAACCTCCCGACCATGTGGAACCCTAAGGTCCACCCCCCGTGCTAGGAGATAACATAAAGTCCCACAACCAACAGACAAATAGGAAAGCAATAGGCTAACACAATCAAGGGCTATGCATGACTCCAACACAAAACTACTAACAACCAACATCACTTACAACACTTACTTCACTTTTAGAGGCACTCTCACAACAGAATGGGGAATAAATCTAGGGAATGCTAGATTGCAATAAGGAGGAGTGTCATCACATAGCTTGATATGGGTTATCCTAGTAGATCTTCCTAGGCCCCGGCTCCCACCTTGGGTTATCCTGGCAGCTTCTCCTGATCTGCGACCCCCATACAAACTCCCCCTACTTGCAACTAGTAAACCTTACACATCACGCAAGGTATTGACCATTTGGCACACTTATTATAATCACATGGATCCATACATAAATAGGAGGCAACACCCTTAGGGTTTACATTTCACACAATACACACGACCCGGAATATAGCCAACCACTTCCAAGGTTAAACAACCCCAAGGACCATACATACATTATATATCCCCTCCTAGGCCTCTGGAAACCAACCTTACACAAATGAAACCCTTTTTTTTAACAATTACAAAATCACCCAATCTCAATAATCAAAACACATTGTTCAATACATACACTCAATCATAGCATTATAACATTGAGAATGTTCCCTTAAATACGACATTACTTCCACATTCCTATCACTCATTTAACTTAACCATGTAATTCACTTAATAGGTTATTTACCCCAATACTTTGAAAATAACAATTATTCTAATTAACTAATTTACAAGGCAACTTTACTAATCAACTATTAAATAATATCAATAGTCACTAACTAATTAATCAACTGAGAGAAATCTAAATCATTTACCTTTAATCTGAAAAATTTAGGTTAATTAAACCATCCTTAATGTTTTACCCTCATTCAATATTTACAACCCCTTAATTGTCGATTACGTATTTGTGAAATAAATCAATTTACTTTAAGTAAATTCTCAATTCAATTATCTGTAACAAAATAAATACACAGTTTAATAACAATTACCTAGTTCTTTTATCTATAACTATTTAAATGCTCAATTTAACGGTAATTATTCAATTAAAATTCTTGTATAACATTTCTATTTCTCATTACACCTATAATCTACTACATACAAAAAACAATCTTTCACAATTCACCATTATATATTATGATATGTATTTCTATATCATATTATCCCTAACATGCAATCAATACATAATATCATACATATACATATATATATAATATATAAAATGAAATCATGATATTATTTAAATCCTTTCAATATATAGCATATTATGGATGAGAATGAAATCAAATATTATCGAATTCCAATATGAGATCATACTATATTTACTTCCAAATGATATAAATACCATACTATCACTTAAATGAAAACAAGATATAATATAACACAAAATATATATATCAAAATACAATTAATAAAATGCATTGTCGAACTTTTAAATCGCATAAACTAAATTCAAAAAACAACATGCTACAAATTTACCGAAACCCAGGCTGTGGAAGGAGGGGCGACGGCCACCTCCCAGGCTGCCATTGGGAAGGGTACCATTGTATGCCATGCTTGGGCGCACCAACAGGCATTTGAACTATTTGGCGGACGGCCTCAAAGAGACCTCATCTCATGAAATGAAATGATAGCAGAGCGTGCAAATTGGATTCATTGCCAAGGGTTAAGAAACTTTCAAGCAAATGTAATTGGCTCGGCATGATTAGATGTTATAACATGGAATGCAGTGATTATTGGATATGCCTCGAATGGAAAAGAGGTTTTTAAAAAAAATTAATTCAAAGAATGTAATTGGCAGATGGTGAAAAATGATATCATATCATGGAATGCAATGCTTGCAGGATAACTACCTAAATATGAGTAAAGGTCAGCGGTACAAGCAAGAAAGTGTTTGATGGAAGCAAGAATAGTCCAATCAGAATGACTAGAGAAAACTCGAAACAACAATAAAAGAGAATGGATAAAAGCATCAACAAAAGTAATTTTATCACTGTCGATAAACATTTGTCAATTTTCCTTTAATATTCAAGAATAAATAAATGTTTTATTCACAGACAGAACAAAACTATCAAACAGTCATTTTCAGCAAACAGAGAGAGTGAAATCAATCAGATTGATTGAGTACTCGAAAAAGCAATGTAACCTAAAGATGAAAATCCAACCTAGATCCAACGCCTGGCAAGAATGGGAGTTTTGATGCCGAGCTCCGAAAAATTTAGAGACCTATTTCTCCTTGCAGAAGAACCCCCTCAAAAATCTCTAAAACCCAAAATATTTATAGAAAAATTGTATGAGAATTTCCAACTTTCCCAACCGATTATAGTTAGTTTCAATTTATTAAATTAACCTTCTAAGAGACAATAATTAATTTTAACTTGATTAAAATCATTTCATTTATAAATTATAATTTGGGTAAACCCAATTTCCCACAAATAGTAAACCATTTGCCGACAAATTATAATTAATTATATATGCTCCAACCTTATAACATTTATTTATTTATTTATCATATTATTATTATTGTTTACTAATTATAACATCCCACTATAAATTTATTTTATTATTAACACAATTATTCATTTATATATTTATTTACCAAAGCATACCCCAATTCATTTTAATACATAAAATAACCAAAGGCATAATATCAAATAATTTAAATCAAATGCCAAAACAATTACCTGACCACTAAACAGGGTCAAAAGGAAAAACTTCAAACAACACTGACTGACCACTGACAATACTGACAATACTGACAAGCTATCAAACCGGATACTCATCCTCTTCTAAGATGATGGCTAGGTTAGGAGACTAAGTGTTATCTCCAATCAATTGATCCATTGGGTTTCAAGGCACACTCAGACCTGGTAATTCAGGTGGAGTTGTAGCCTAGTACATGTTCACTCAAGCATACAAGTTAGAGCACATATTCATAATAGCCGAAGCACTAGGGAAGGAACTCTAGCAATCGTAACTCATTCTTGTATGTCCCCCATATGTCCAATGGTATGATGCTGCCCTTTCCACCCATCCTAACAATATACTACTGCATCACCTAACTATCCAAATAAATCTCTACATAATAATGTGCATCATAATCATAAAAATACTAACAAAATCCCATGTTTCATATGCAACCACAACACTTGAACACAAGTCAGTACATCTTCATGATAATAAATATAATCAAAATCATAATCATAATATCATATCATTATGATAACAATATGTCAGAATCATGTGAAAATCCTAAAGATAACCAAAGCACTTCCATAGCACAAATATGCCCATAGCTTGCATCCTAGTAAAGAATATGTATGAACACACAGTCCATAAGTTCATAATGGACATCAATTGTCTAACATAATTAATGCATACCCTAATTATCCCTATTGTTTTACCTTTATTTTTAGGGTCCTTAGCCAAACTACCTACACAACCAAAGTGAGAAAGGAGGGCACTACACTAAATCCAAAGTACTAAGGGTGTTGAACACAGCTAAAGCTATCTTCAACAATCTACCTTGTAAAACCCATTCCTCTAAAAGCATTAGAAATTTTGGTACCATAACAACATTTCATTGTCACTCCATAATTTGGCATGACAAATAGTCGAACCCAGTGAAACTAACAAATAAATGTATATTGTAGTGAAGATTCCTATGCTAATTAAAATATATATGATAAATTGGAAATTCTACTCATAAGAAAACCTTCTTAAGAGATGATAGTATCTTTCTCAAAATATAATTAACAAGAAAGATTATTCATGAATGTTACCCTAGCCATTCAAATACATTATACAATTGAAGGATCTTCTCACAGTAGCCTTTCTTGTCATTCTTGGGTGGAAATGGCATATAATTATGAAGTGTTGTAACATGATTACTTAATTTTTCCCCAGCTAAGACTAACGAGGATAAACCAAGAGAAATTGCTACTTTTACTAGTAATTTATCTTTAAATTATCGCCATAGTTAATTCTTTATAAAATGACCTCCAGAATTTTATTGGCATTGTCTAACAATTTATTTTCTTACAAGTAGAAGCTAGTCTTGGGTTGCCTCAAGGCATATGCTTTTGACTGTGTTAGAATTGTTAAATCCATCTCTTTCAAGCTTAACAGTCTTGATTCCCAACTTCCCTCAAAATTACAAATGTCTTAGAATTCTAATACATGGCTTATTAAGTAGTATCATGATTGTTTGCCAACAATTGCTTTGGCTAGAATTGAACATTCTTAGGATGTATGCAATTTCAGAGTACCTTATACAAGGTTCAACATCTTATTCTTTAATAACATAATGGAACATGGCTCACATGAACTTGCTTGAATTCTTTATAAAATGACCTCCAGACTTTTATTGGCATTGTCTAATAATTTTTTTTTTTCTCACAAATACACTACTATATAGAATGGGAGTTTAAGACAATTTTTGAACAAATTGTTTTAACTTGAAAACTTGTGTATTGTCTTAAATATTGTCTTTAATCAAGTGTTTCAAATTATTGTTTTAAAAAATTGTCTTTGTAAAGACAATATGAAACAGAAGTATTTAAGAGACAATAATTGGGATTTAAAACATAGTCTCTCTAAAGACAATATGAAAAAATGTATTAAAAAGATAAACAATTTATTTTAAATATTTTTTTAGTGTAGTTTTCAACTTTCAATTTTTCCAGATTTGCTGGAATTTATACCAAGACCACCATTAGATAATACAACTCCTCATATTATTGTAATGCTTTAGTTAAGATCTATTTTTGAGTTGATGGTCATATTAGGGATATATGGGGAATTGTAGAGAATGCTTTCAAATTTAACAAACCCAAAAAGTGTCAATATGTTATTTTGACAAAGATTATGAAAACAAATTGTATGTGTTGTAGAGCTTTATAGGCGAGCACTTTGAATTTGAAATGTATATTGATTTTACATAATAACATATAATTAATTACAACTGTACTAATCTTGAATAACATCTGAAATTCTAAATATCAAAGGTAACCATGCAAATACTTATACCTACATGTATGGGCATACATAGAAATATGCAAGTGCAGATGTGTTCCAAGACAAGCACTAGACTTTGTTTATCTTTGTTTTTTCATTTGTATGTGTATTGGAGATGTGCTAAGCAGTAGGCACTCCCATTTATATTTTTCAGCTACATATTTTTTGTTGTTCCATTATCCATAGTTGGTCAGTTGAGGACATAAATGTTTATATTAAATTAAGTTCATTTTGTATCTGAGTTGTATGTGAATCTAAAATCATACAAAACCATGAAATAAAGTGCTTTCAATAGAAACTACTAGAAAGCAAACCTGAAATTTTAAATTTTATTCAATCTCTCATATCATACATGAAGAAAAGTCGTCCACAACACTGGCCAATAAACTATTGCACAATAAACATGCCACATAATACAATAAGACATTGAACATAAAAAACAACAATTGTATACCCTCATAATTTCAGGATTAACTTGCATTATAATCACTTGCAGATGTGGGATACGGTGGAGGTCAATTGTAGATTATGGCATGGGATTTTATGAACAAGAGTACTACTACATTATATTTAAATGAAGTCACAACGAGATGCGGGGACATTAGCAAGGACAAGGTCTCCATATTGTTTCTTAAGTTCAGTATTCATCGGCCATCTCCTGAAGTCCTGTGGACCATTGATGAAGTCATATGTTCATTTTCCTGTGAGGCTAATGTATCAGGCAACACAATTTGTGTGCTTCTCTGTTGTGGTGCCAGTGCAATAGATGTGCTTCTAGAATTTCAAGTATCCAAATGGTTGTTGTACTGCCAATCTGTGATGTAACCAGGGCAAGAAGCACCAGGGATTTCCTCTGCATCACCAATCAGCATTGCTACCACTCGAGACATTGATGGATGCATTGCAAGCAAAGCTTGTGAGTAAAGGAGGGCTACTGTAATAACTTTGAGGACTTCTTCTTCTTCAATGTATGTTGATCTTAGTTAAGGGTCCATCAATTCCAGCAATCTCTTTTGCTCGTGCAGTTGCCAAGCCTATAATTTGACCGGTAGGTGATGATCATTATTAATGGCTACAATAGATAAGACACGCACCTCTGGCAAGGATGTGTTTGAATAGACACTCCCTTGTGGCAAGATGTGTTTGAATTACTCCTGTCGCTCACCACTTCTAAAGCAACAACCCCAAAGCTGAAAACGTCAGCCTTCTCTATGAGGTGACCTCGCATTGCATACTCTAGAGCCAGATATCCTCTTCAAACACAAACACTTTCCAATCAAATCATGTAAAGGTAGGCAGTTCAACTTCCAACTATTTTCAAAAGCTTCAACATGTACAGTAGTTTTATTAATCGGCCACACAAAGCAAAATTGCTTTCATATATGTAAAAAGGCAAAGAAAACATTTGTCAATAGATGAACAAGATTGCAACCAGGAAGAATATCTTGTTCACATGGGATCTTACAACATCAAAAAATTATATTGTTTTTCAATGTTCAAGGAAATTCCATCTCTAATAGGTTTCAGAAAAGTAAAATCTAATACTCAAGGTGATCTTACATTGTGCCAACAACTCTGGTACTGATATGAGTTCTGGTTTCCTCAAATAGCTTAGCCAACCCAAAATCTGCTATCTTAGGGTTCAGAGAGTTATCCAATAGGATGTTACTAGCTTTAATGTCTTGATGCACTATTCAGACACTGGACTCCTCATGAAGGTAAGCGAGCCCACGTGCAGTCCCAATACAGATATTATTTCGAGTAGGCTAGTCCAGGTGGATTTTAGATTTGTTATCACCTGCATTTAGCATTCATGAAACTCATATATTTGTTTCTATGTTGTGAATGAATACAAAATAACTCTTACAAATCAAGGTAACTGGTATGGCCATATATTGCTACCAAATAAAGCTTGTGCAAAGCTGTTGTTTTCTAGACATTCGTAGACCAAAATACAATGTTCTCCTTCTACATAGCATTTGTGCAAATTAACAAGGTTCCTATGTTGCACTACAGATATTGTAGATACTTCATTTATAAATTTTCACTTTCCTTGCTCAGATTCAGCTGACAATTGCTTCACTGCTACCAATTTACCATCTAGAAGAATGCCCTGTTATTATGACATAGTCGAGCACAAGAAAAATCAGCTATATTTTAAGGGAAAATTTTAAGGATAGAGAATGATTTGTAATTGACATTACATATGAGAAAAATAAAATAAATTATGGAGAATGTTATACATGATCTATAGAAGTTATTTGTGTACACAAATATAACACAAACTGCATGCAAATATTGCAACGCATATTAACATACAGGTTATGAACCGTACCAAATCCTCCCTGGCCCAACTTATTTTCTTCATGAAAATCATTTGTTGCAGTCTTTATGTTAGCATAGCTGAAAATGTTTGGTTTTGGGTGGATTCCTTTAAGTGCTGATAAAGAAGCAAGATGTGAAGAGTATCAATTCCATTAACAAGTTCCTCCAAATTAAAGTCACTTCAATTGTAAGAAACATATAACTACAATCCATGAAATTTCACCTCCTAAAAGCTCTTTCCATTACCTTCTTGTTCCTGAACACATCCTTCTAAGGACTTTCTTACTTTCCTTCGCCACAAAATGATAAAAACAAGACATATCAAAACAACAACCATTCCACCAAAAATATTCGAAACAGTGGGAGTAAACTCTGAACACATGATAAAACATTCAGCAGTAAAGAAGTCTAGGGTTTCCAGTGCATTTAATGTTGTAAATTATGTAAATAAATTTGCAAAAAACTACTAAAGAATGCACTGTAGTAATACAATGCTCAGTTTTATGCACAGTCCTCGTCCCCAATAGAAATACGTTCTGTTTATACCTTCTTTAAATTAAATAAAATTATAAAAAAAAAAGCTAAAAGTCTTGTCATTTTCTTTACCAGGTGTAACACTTATGGCTGATATTAAAGGTCCATAGGTTCCTTGTTTTGTAATACAACATGTTCCCTTCGCCAGTCCAGAACAAATGAATTTCAAGAAAATTTTCAGTCATTCCATGCAATCTCATACAAAACAAGGAAATTACAAGCATTTTGTCCAAAAAAATGTCATTCTAAAACTACGCAATCCCAAAACCTCCTCCTAAGGAACAGCAGTATATGCAAGAAGAGATAATAGAAAGGTAAATGAAGGGATCAAGTTCCTCATTGCAATAGTTAGTGTTGGGGAAGTATAACTTACACCTCTGAAGACGCAGTTCTGCATTACAGAAATCCTTCAAATTCAGAAACACTTCTGAAAATGAGGACTTAAAATTGGTACATGTATAAGCATCCAAAAAGCTGCATACTAGACCTTTTGAGTAAGCCTAATTGCTTGATTAGGCAGTGATGCAGGTGGTCTTCTTTTCATAGCAACAACGAATTGTGCTTGTCAAAACATAAGTAAATATTTACTATTTTATTTAGAACAGACCATTACATGCACTGTAGTCAATGTGACTGGAATCAAATGTAGCTACGCTTCTGTGTCACTGTCACATGACACTATGCTGCCTCAAAATATTTGAAGTCAATACCAAGTCAATTCACAAAAACTTGTGAGTTAATAAAAAGTTGGTTGGTTACCTTCTTAGGTTCATCTTTTCTCTCCTCTTTTGCTCTAGTTTTCACCTTTTTCACTTGTATTCAATCTCATTTTCTGCCTTAGGAATGATTCCACTAATCCAACAACAAATTTTCATTGAGGCCATAGGTTTCATTGTTAGGCAAAATATTTCAGCACTAGAAAAAGAGATTTTATTATTTCCATCTGTTGTGATAAATTACATTCTAAGATAATAGATAATTTCATGCAATGATTTATCAACAAATTTATTGTTTTCTATAATCTAATTTGATGAATAAATTGAGGATTAAGGTGCATGGGCTTGTCTTTAATTTGATATTTTTGTCAAATGATGTATATTTTAACCATGTTTTGCTATTTCTTTGCAGGCATGCAAGTTGATCTAGACATTGTAGTTTGACTTACAGGGTTTTCGCTACACTATGAAACTATCCACATAATAGAGGATAAGGTCTAGCAGCTATGAGAAACTAGATGATCACTCTGTAAAGCCACCATCAATTCAAGCCAAAGTTCAAGGTCTGCACCATACTGAAATCTTTGCCAAGGCACATCCTTAGCTGCTTAAAGGACACGGTTTTTGACTTTGTGCTAGTGAAGCCCAAGTTTGAACTTAGCTATTGAGGCTTTCTTCAGCAGGAGATATACAAAGACCAAGGAAAAGGAATTACACAAGACCGAAGAATAGGTATTACACAGACTGGGGAATAGGGATCACGCCTAATTGCAAGAGGAATGATTCAATCCCAAACAGTAGAAGCCCAATCCTCTCACCTTTTGGGTACCCTGCAATGCTGTTTTCCCTGAGTAATTGGGTGTTACCCCAAATTGTGTCCTTCGTAACTGCCTTGCTTTGTTATGTGAATTTAGCATTACAACCATTATCAAACAACGGTGGATTTTTATTCAATTTATGGACATCCTCTCTAAGGCTTGCTTACCCGCATAAAGTAAGAATAAAGTATCTACTCAACATAGACCACATGAGAGTTGGTCGTTTATCCATGCACCTCAAGCCACCATCTGAAATATGCACCCAAGTTGTTTCTGCAGTTGTAGCCCATAAACAACACATGCTATTTCACCAGTTTGAGTTGTTAATATGGTTTAGTTGCCAGATGGTTATGGACAATCAGTCGCATCAGAATGATACAAATAATTTCAGGTAGTCTTGTTTTTGCAATTTAACTTAGTAAACAAGACAAATTTAGACAAATTCTTATTTCAAGTCAAGACAATATATAATATTATAAAGAGATATGAAAGAAGACACAATAGTGTTGATTTGTCATAGTTTATGCAAATGGGTATTTGTCAATTGCATCCACTTGTCCCCAAAAACATGCAACTGGGCGTGATAAGCATTGCAGCCATAACAATGCTATAGACTACAAAGACAAAATGGCTCAGTCACACATCAAAACACTCCAATAAGTTTAGCACTTAAAAAGGAAAACATTTGTAAACTCAATTCATTTTGTTTTCTTTTCAGACCTTCTCCTTCAATGAAATTAACAATTGTGGATCAAAATAGGTACTCAGTTCTCTTCTCTGCTAGAGTATAGGCAGAGCAACAAGCTGAATCTCATCAATGATTAAGATCTGTCTTGTTAATATAGATTGAATGGCCACTGTGGTAGAGCTAGTTGGTCTATGACCTTATATTCTAATATTCGTCATATGATACAAGTATTTAATCGCAAGGACACACAACCACACATTTTAAACAGTAACTAATGCTTGGTGCTTCCAAAGCAGCGGCAATGCATGTGATTGAAAGCAGGAAAAGTGTATTCTCAAAACTTGGACCCTCTGGTCACCATATTCTTGCATAGATGCTTGGTGCTTACACAACCTTAAGTCATGTTTTCTTCTAAACCAGATTTCTCAAAATTTGAAACACCGTAGAACACTCCAAAACCCACAGAGGGATTTCAAGATACCATTCTTTTATTATCTTCTTCTCCCATCAGCTAGATTTTAGTTTTCTCTATTTTCATGACTAAAAAGGCCAATTACATATCTTCCTGCTGTGTGGATGGATTGGACTGTGTTTTTCACAAATTATTATCAGCATGTGTATACTTCTGTCTATTTACTTGTAATCTTAAACAAAATAGCAAAAATAACTAACTGGGGTTGACACTTCTACTCATTTAACTCTGACATAGTATTACTATTTACTGTCTAATTATATTGACCTTCTCAATGACTGGTAGTGATAAGAACATGATTCAATTTTGTAGATTTTAATTTTGGTTCCATTCGTTTCCCAGTTTTTCATGACTGCTATATGTGACGTGACACTTCTATTGGATCACAAAACTTAAGTTAATGCCAAGCCAATTCGCACACATTTGGGAGCCCATGCCATTTTAGCTTCTCCCTTTCATCTTTTTTTCTACTTTTTACAACTGTTTTACTTGCCTTAAGTGTTATTTGCATCCAACAACAACTATTCTAAGATATTTGAAGATATCATAATTTACCGAAACCACTTTCTGCCCCATAATATGGGCATGTTCTAGATCTGTTTTGATGCATTGATGGAGGATTCCAGATTAATGGGCATTACAATCCAGCATTATTTCCTTTTCATCATGATTTATTGCAAGTAAGGTTTACCATACATTGTACGGTCAATGAGGCTCTATTTCGGTTGACAAACAGAGTCATAAATACCCATATTTCTCTTGTTTTTTTGGAGTAATGTTCCTATCATGTTACTCTTTTAACTCTGTCATTTCTATTTAAGAGAATTAGATTCTTTTGAACAATGCCTTGCAACAGATTTGTATAACCATATCATGCACCCATACAGCATGCTAGCTAGCTAGGATAGGACTTAAATTGTTTTTTCTTTTTTTATCTCTTCAACTGAAAAATTCAAATTCTATTTGTACCATATTATTAAGTTTTCTAGATCAACTTACCTTTCAATTTGTGTTAAATCTTACTCATATTTAATTGGAACCTTCCCTATGCAGGTAGATTTCTGTCTCAAGGAATTATGTACAAAATACTATCCACTCAAAGAATTTAGTTGAAAGCCTTTATAAATCAAATCCATTATGATAAGACAAGGGCACCAATTACCAGGGTTGCCAAAACCAATCTGTACACGAATTTGTTAGGTTTTGTTATTTCCAAAAACATAATGCAATAATACAACTTTCTCCAATTCCTTTTATATACAAATATTATGCATTCAATTCATTTGCAAAGTGCAAAATACATTAATTTACATGTTTCACAATTCTCACTACTATACCACATTTATCCCTCTTATACCTTCCACAAATCTTCAGCTTACCCATTGCACACAAAGGTGTGATTGCTAGTTTAGCAAAACTTCAAAATGGTGAAGGAACATTTGAATGTCTTAATTCTCATATCTAAGTAAGAAAAAAATTCATTCAACATATTTTGAATTACAATTTCTAGAAAATGACTTTTCACTAAATACATTTCAACACAAAGATACTTGAAATGCATTCCATAGATGTGTGTTTCCTGTAATCGTTCACTGAGAATATTTTAACAATGTTAACATCTATTTGAAGATTGCTTTAGATTACAAGCAGGTGTGGCATGAAATGACAAATAAATTGATTCGCTTACAAATTCCTCTAAATGAGAACTTACATTCTCCACATGTGTTATTACTAAATTGTATGAATTTTGTATTTTACTAGTTAAGGATAGCTAAGATACAAATATTGCAGGTGAAGAAGATAAACCTGCAAGAAAGACATGTTTCTCAAACTACAAATGTATTTTAACTGATCGTTCTGTGCAAGAAAGCATTACATTTTTTGTATGAAACGAATATGACCTGACAGAATCAGAAGTAATATGTACTTGTAAACAAAAAAAGAAGAGTATATCACTAGCATATTAGCAGAAAAATTATATATGAAGACTGTAAATCATGACCAAAAGCCATTAGGATCATCTTCATGACGATGTTGGACTCTTGGCAAACCTCTGCTCCACACCTAAGAAAAGGTCAATCTAGTGTCAATTTTTTCGAAAAATAACTTAGGTTCACAAACTAAGTTGACCATTGTTAAAGAGCATTAACTCAAATCCAAATTTACAACCTTCACAGAACCTCTAGTGCTGGTAAAACTTGTGAGTTGAATTTTAGTCGAAATACCAACTCCTTGTTCTCCTAGAAATACCAGTTCAGATGAAATGGTACATATTTTACACAGTGTTTCAGTTACCACACAATTTCAAGTTACTGAAAATTGAACAATTATCCCACACCAATTTCAGTAATGAAAGTAATAGAAATCTCAATTTACAAATCTAACAATTGGCAAGCATACCTTGCTTGAAGAGGAATTAACCATAGAAAGTTCAGCAGTGGTTTTTCAACCAGCACAGCACGTTTTTCCCCAAATTTGCAATAAGAAACTTGTGTTGTGAGGGAAATATATCCAGATGAACCCATGCCATCTCAAATGCTCGCAACCAGGTGAACTCATAGTCCAATCATAAGAAGTAATGAATTACTACACTAGCCTTCACTGAGTCACATATCAGAATTTATATGAACAAATGCTCAAAAGGACCATCTCCTTAAGATCTTTGTGCTGGTGCTACTCGAAGCATCAGCAAGCCCCTTTTCGTAAATAGCAAATAATGTCGCAGCTTCAGGATGCCCCTTTAAAATCTTGGTATCAAACTCTGCCTCCCGCATATTCATGATTGTATTAAGCGACTTGATTTTAAGATTCTCAAACCCATTCATGGATTTCATTTTTTTCCAAACAAAATACCTAGGCTTTATAACATTTTCCAAATTTTTAATCATTATTGACTTATACTTTATCACGGAGTTTGGAGGAAGCTCCATGTTCTTAACCATAAAGTCCATCTTTGCCCGAACATTTTCTTCAGTTAAACCAAACATGAGAGGAGAACGCCTAAATAATTCCATAGTTTCCCCATACGAGAGTCCACATTGCTGAAAATTATGAATTTTGGCCTCCAGTGTTGCCATACGAGAAACGACCACAATGATGAGAACATGTTTGTACATTTTGCTCCCTTTTTCGATACCGATTTTCTTAATGAGATCGACTTGAGCAGTCGTCAAAGAAGTGCAACGCAGAAGGCTCGGCCTTGCGACCAAAAGCTTGGTGAGCTCTACTCCACGAAAGCCGTAGCCCTCCCAGAATGCAATGGAGGGTTTCAGGGTATTCTCCACGTCGAATGTTAGAATTGACTTATTTCTTAATACAGATTTGAGAAATAAATCCCGAGACTGATATAGGTTTTGGAGGAATGTTACCGTGGGAATAAGCCTCTGCTCGAGGCTGAGAGTCAATATCACGGCCCTACTCGTCAATATTTTCACCAAATGTTCACCATGAATGCCGGAATCTTTCAGCAGTTGAAACTTATTCTGCATCGCTTCATAACTCGTAGTCAGACACCTCGGTATGCTCCTCATGATCCTTGCAATTTCATCTTGCTTGAAGCTGTTTTCTTCGAAGATGCCAATAAATCGCTCAACCTTATCGAGCGTTTGGAGCCTCTGCAACTTGGGGGCAGTTTTGAACATCCGAGAGATTTCCACGGAAGAGATGTTAAATTTAGTGGAAGCGAAGTGAGCAAAGGGGTTTTGCAAATGGTGGATGACACTGCCATTCTTCTCTGCGAGCGTTGACAATGGAAAGCCTGAGTGCCAAGGTAAAATGGATAGAGATCCAACGGCAAAGTTGAGACTGCGCAATGCAAGTAAAGAGTAGTTTCGTCTCTTGATTACGGCTCCTGCGATTGCCATCGTTTCTACTCTGTTAGGGTTTCAGTAAATTAGGGTTAGCTTGGCTTCGCTATTTGTCCCTTTTTTAAAAGGATTTAGAAGTATTCATATACATTCCTCTAAATTGGTATGTATATTCATTCTCTTAAATTTATTAAGTCCATGTGTACTCCAGAAGAGTGTTCTCAAGTATCTCATGGTAGATTAGATTTATTCTTTTATTCTTGTATGGGTGGAGGGCAACTCATATGGACGAAGTTTGTTATTGTGGTGCATGTTACGAAGTTTGTTATTGGGGTTCCACTTAGTATTGATTCTTCTATTTGAAAAAAAAAGACTTGTTCTCACACTTTTTAAGTTTTATCAGAATACCTAACGTTAAATAATTTAAAGACTTTTTTTAAGACATTTGTGATCTCATACTTTATTTAAAATTTGTAATATTACATCTCAACATTATAAATATTAAGGAAATTTTTCTTCCAAAAATATATTTAAAATTTACACAATACTTTCCAATAATCTATGTGGATTAAAAAAACCTTTAAGATAGTGGTGGAAATTTTTAACTCCACTAGAGAGGGAATTACTAAAAACTTGAGAGCTAAAACATAAGGTTTCCTATTTTCTAATATTTGATTTTAATTTATCAGGTTTCATATTTTCTAGTATTTGATTTTAATTTATCATGTAATAACTTTTTTCCTCATATTATGATACTTGTTACTTCATAATTTGATCAATAGATCATTCTTTAGATTAACTATTCTTGTAATTGCCAAAAAAATTATAGTTTATTTGTTTAAAAACCAAAATTTTATTTTATTAACAATCCAAATGTTAGTGAAAACTAAGTTATCATCTTACATTCTTAAATAGTTAATGGGATAGGTGATAAGTTACCATCTTCTATTTTTAAATAGTTAGTGTGGCTTTTAATGTTGATAGAAAATGTTAAAGTTGAATAGACAGCTAATTGAGTTTTGACACCCAACAACTTTGCTTAGAATTTTCCAAATTGACTTTGACATATTCTTCTCGATAAAATTCTTTATCAATTTATATTTTTCATATTTTACGTAGAAATTAATGAATATTATCTGTGGAGAAAAATGGTTATTATAGATATATTGTGGGTAACTAAGTCTATTACAATGAGTGACAGTGACTAATCCTACAAAGAGTCAATATAAACATCCTCCAAGTCTATTATGGTAGCATGAAGATGGAATGATAACTATAGAAAATTGTAGGGTGGTCGTAGAGCTAAAATAGAGCAGGCTAGGCATCTTCACCACCTTTGAACTTCTTGTAGACATTGGAATATTCTATATGATCATCTCCATACCATTGTCCCCACCTCAACACCTAACAACATCCCCTCATTAAAATAATTCAACTTATCTTAATTATTCAACTTTATTATAATTAAATTGATTGAATAATCTTTATTATTTAATTAAGTTAAATAAATCTATTATACACAAATAATTTAATAAAAATCTTAATAAATCAAAAAAATTATCAAATTGGTTAACAAATGAATCAAATTAGGAAACAAATCAAATCAAATCAATTAAGTCTTTGCTCAAAATAATTAAATAATTTCATTTAATAATTAAATAAGTTAATCAACTAACAATATTTACCACCTCTCCACATCTAGTCCACTTCTAATGGGATAAATTCATGATCCAAGATTGAATCCTAGTCATTCATCCATCATATAAAAATCTATAAATTGAGATCAAAGCCATCAAATTTATCATCCCGATTTGGAGCAACTATATGTTGTCAAACTAAGCAATAAATATTTTATCATTTACAAAAGCATATCCATTCATCAAGAGGTATTGCAGATTGATTTCAATTCATCATGTTTGTGCAATTCATTTTTTTGTTCTATTAGAGGAGAGTGTTTAATTCAATTTGAAATGTGTATTTCATTTATTGAAATATTTCCTTTGTTTCAATTTTATGCTTACAATTTAGTACACCAATTGGGACCTTTATCGCTCAACTTTTGAAATTGATCTAAACAACTCTTGTAGAAAGTTTTTGCAAATAGTACAAGTTACAAATTCATGCTTGTATTAGTGTGAAAAATTGCACCTCTAATTCTTCCAATTAAATCAAGTATCATGTCTAGAATTAAATTTACAACCATAATATTAAACTATTTTCACATAGTCTTATGAGAGAAAAATATGCAAGAAAGTATTCAAAATTCACAATGCAAAGGAATAGACAAGCATACCATTAAGATGATGCAAGATGTACCCTAAGAAAACTCTTATGAGGGAAAAACCCAACCTCCAAAAGCACTCACAAAATCAATATATTATCTCATGAACAAATATTACAATAAACTTGTAAAATATCCATAAATACTTATAAAACATCAAGCTCCCTACCCACACTGCATGAGAATAAGCAAATAAGAATAATGCAACCACACATGTCAATCCATGTTTCCTTTCCTCACATATGTAATTTACAAGAGATGTTCAATCAATCTTATCCATCAAGTCAAAGGTTATGATAGCTAACCTAATCAACCTTAAAAACTACTCATGTTCTTACTTATATAGAAATAAGCTTGCACAAAACCACCAAGTGATATTACATAAACCATATGTTTAATACCATGGGCTTACAAAACCATGTCCCCTTCATTTAGTTTTTGGTACTTAGTTTTTTTCAACATTAAATATTTTTTAATATAAAACCCATTTTAAATATTTATCCCAATGCTACATACAACATACAAAGTGTCCTTATGAATGTTAACCCCTGTGATTAATGCATTCCTAGATTCTCTTGGTGCTCCACAAATAATATTATTTTTATATTTTTAGCATTATACAAGGTGAAAAAACACACCTTTTCCCAACATTCTACCACTTTTTGTATACATTGCATAAGGCGTCAAAAGTACATGTTCAAACATCAAGGGAACAATCCCTATAGCCAACACGTACAATCAAACATCCAAGTGATCCATGTGCTCCATCATGATACTTGCAACAATAACCAAGATAACCACCATCTCAAACATGAACCCTCTCATCCTCCATCATTCCAATGGATAAAAGATAAGATATCATCCAAAGAGATGTAACACTAATATGTTACATAGGAGCATAAATCTTGTATCAAACCAATATCCATACACTAAATTCAATTGTAACAAGTATGCCTAAGAAATTACAATAATTAATCACCATAGCTAGAATAGAAATCGTAACAACTTGCTAACACATCCAAATAACCATGCCTTAAATCCTTGCTACACTTATTATAATAGGTAAACCTTATTCCATCAACATATCCAGCTTATAAATTGCAATTGCAAGCTCCTTGTATAAAACTTGTCAATGAAGAATGTACACACCCAACAACTCCCACTACATGGGTAATGTTAAATTTTCTTTTGATGAATATATCTTCTTTAAATTTGCATTAATAAAAGGAAAATAATATAATATTAATTTTGAAAATAATAACAATATGCGGGTGTGGCCCCATAGTTCTGCATTATAAAAAAATATATGAAAATGATAAAGGCATCCAAAGATCCATTTATAGCACTCACATATAAGTTGTAATTAACATCATCAATAACATGTAGTACCATGGAACATCCATAAAGATATGCAAAACCTACAAATAAAATTATTGCAACACAACTCTCCTCACTAGTCTCCATAGCTCTCCCAAGTTCACCACAACCAAAAATGTAAACATGAATCTTTAGGTAGTATCCATAGAACAAAGAGAGAAAGCCTATAAATCAAAACCATGTAGCATGTCCTTTTACCAAAAATTATAAATGCTCAAGCTATGACAAGTAATATTTCCTTCACAAAACCCCAAATACAAAAGAATTATCAACATCAAACCATAGATCATGATGAGGCCAACTATTAGTTAGTTTTTTGTTGTTTTAGAATATACTTTTAGACATTTCGAGATACTTTTTTCATACATATTTCTAAACTTTACTATCTTTCTATGATCATCATGCAACTTCAGCCTAGTTTTAAGTATATGGAAATATGATTATGTATGTTAGTAATTGCATGGTTAATGTGTGAATATGTATGGAATGCAATATATATCTATGTTTAAATTATGGTTATTAATATTGTGTATATGTTTTGGTGAACTAAATCTTTGTAGCCAAGAAGCCAGAGCAAGTAGACTATAGCTTGCAACAACTAAGGGGTGCAACCCATAGCCGAAGGAGTTTCATACAAGGATGCAAGGGAAGTTCTAGAATTAGAAGAACATAGCAGTTGCAAAATTGAAGGCATCTATTTATCAGTACAGTTGTTTAGTCACCATGTCATTTAATAAGACTATTGAAGGAGAAGAGATCTACAGGCTACAAATGTGAATCCAATGTGCTTGTTTATATAGTCCACATTTTTGTTTTACCGTTGCAACAAAGTTGTTGTCCTAATCAACTTCTTCTATCTTTTAAGTTATGATTTAGACTTTGTCACACTCTATTCCTTAAGGGGGGTGATTTACATTTAGATTTATATTTTGATCCCTTGTTTCAATAAGACTCCCTCACACCTTTATATATGGTTCAGTGGTCGAGAATAGCATGCATAGTAGATATAGCAATTAGATATACTTAGATAGTTTTTATGTTACATAACAATACCCTTGTTTCCAATTATGTTTTCATGAATAATATATCCTTGAATATTTTGGTTAGATTGTGAAATCTTGAGTTATTCAATGAAGAGGGTTTCAATTACTATTATGTTTCATTGATTTCAGAAGCTAGATTTGAGTTTGTCCTATGGAGACAATCACTTGACCAAGGGCCACTCAAGGTAAGTGCTCCCCACTTTAATTTTTGCACATTTATTTCTATTGTTACAGAGTTCCCTTCATTATTGCATTTGTCTTAATCAGATTCATGTGGTGAATGTGAATGAAATTATGAATAAGATCTTGTCTCATATTTCATGCTTTGTTTGTCTCAATGCATTATCCTTTGGAGTGAGTCAAGTTAGAGTAAGTCAAAGTTAGTAGCATTATTTAGTTACAGATTTATTCGTGACAATGAACTAGTCACAATCTTTAGCTGTAAGTACTCGTAGCCATAGTTCCAAATTTAGTTCCTTTTATTGTTAAAAACTTTATGTTTTCCCACATGTGTACACACCTATACTAAGATGATATGGGTAGTATAGAGTCACTAAATGCACAGAAAATGATAGCATCATCACATGCTTACATTAGCCTTAATTAATGGAAATAGGATGCCATTTAATTGCAAATCCTAAACATTAATTATTTCATGTATATCCTAAGTTCTTGGAATGTGTTCAACAACACTAAGATTAGGATGAGATTAATTATTTGGATGAAATAGATCATGAAATTGACATTTGTAGTTATTCCTAAATAATAGGAGCATGTGGGTGCACACATGGTAAGGTGACACTCACCTTGAGTTCAACTAACTAATCAGACTAAGAGATAACACTCCTGAATGCATGTAATGATCCTAGGATTTAGGATTTGATGTTTGCATGCATTAAGTTCAGTTTAGTTCATTTCAGATGAGTTCAATTTAGTTTAGCTCAATTTAGTTCAATTCAGAATCAGTTCAGTTTAGTTAAGTTATGGTTCAGTTATCTTCAGTTGCATGCATGTTGGTTATTTTGAGTTGCATGTAGTTAGCTTCAATTAACTTGTAATGCATGCCTAATAACATTGAGTTGTATGACAGATGACAAGGACTACCTCTAGTTAATAGGGGATGACCATTCTTGCATGAATGGTGTTGAGTAAATGTTTCAATTAACTAGAAATCACTTGGAGCCAACTTGGGCACCAAATATGCTTTCTTGGATTTACCTCTCATGCATGATAAGATATTTTTGAAGGCTCAGTTAAGTAGGATTACTTAAGGGTGCCAACTTTGAGGAAGAGCTTTGGAATTATCAACATAATGAAGGTTGAGTTGTACCTTCAGTTTGGGACGCCCAAATGGATGAAGCACATGTTTTAGCATTGTTCTTCATGAGATAACCCTATTTACATGAGATATGGCATACCTTTTAGGGATAGGGCTTGTGAATTGTAATTGTAACTCATGTTGAGTTTACAAAGCTGATTAAAGCCTATTTATCTCAAGCAAGTTGAATAGAGTTGTGAGAGTTTTTATTGCAGGTTGTGAAGAAGATTGGTGAAGGAAGAAGAAGCATTCTCAAGAAAGAATTGGAGCTATTGTAATTCATAGATTGAATAATAGAATAATTCTTGGTGGATTTTTTTCCCGAAAGGGTTTCTCCACGGTATATCTTGTGTAATCTTTCTAATATCCTATCTAGTTCTTTTATCAACTTCTGTCTACATTCTAAAATAGTAAAATGGATTAATCAAGATAATCACCCACAAAGAATATATGTAACAAAGAAAAATCTTACTTGGATTAGCAATATTAAAGTTTTATAGAGTATTAAGCTAAGAAAACACCTCATTTTTCAACATTAATTGATAATTAAATGGAGTTTTTACAAGGGTTTAGTGGACTGTTCAATTAGGTACCCCCTCTAAATTGTGTGAATGTCACCAAGTTTATTGAACATTAGTTGGGCCTTATATTTTTGGCACCATTGTCGAGGATGGTACTACATTCAAAGATTCATCTTTTTTGTTTCAAGTTTTCATAATTTAGTATTTTTCTTTCAGCATTAGGATCTAATTAGGTTTTATTCCATCAATACCATAACATTTTGCTAACATTGTGCAGAAGTTGTTGATACACAAAGTCACACCTATTGTATGCAAAGGAAACGAGACACTAAATGGGAAGATTTCTCCCCTCAACACACAAAGCTAAAGAAGATATTGGTGATTGCAGTGACCAAAGAAAGGGTATTCCTGAAGAACTTTCCCTTTCACCAACATCCACTGCAAATATAGAGGAAACCTTCCAAACCATGGCTGATGCAATAGTGGATGATCCACCAGAACATGTAACTTTTGAGTTCCCTATTGCCAACCAAGAGAGGGCAACTGCATTGAAGAATATACCTCCTTTAGCATTACCAATCTTCTATGGTTTGGTTACTGAGGATCTAGATACCTTCTTGTTTGAGTTTGATGTCCTATGTAGAAGTTATGATTACACAAGAAATGCACACAGGCTCAAACTGTTTCCAATAACCTTGAAGGATGTTGTCTTGAGATGGTTTATGGGTTTGGGAAAAGATGTTATTCCAGATTGGGACACTATGAAGATAAAGTTCTTGTTAAAATACTAGGACTGTTGTAGAGGAATTGATATAATAAGATATGACATTTTCATAATGTATCAAAATGAAGATGAACCTTTGGAGGACTATGTAGAAAGGTTCTAGTTTTTTCTTAAAGAAGAATCCATAAAACAGGCTTTCAAAAGAATCTCTGAAGTTAGTGTTTTTAAGAGGATTCAATGAAATTGTAGGATTCCCTTAACCTTATTGGGTCAAGAGATGTATCACAATTTCCTTTTGAAGAGATCTACAAGGTTTGTAGGAATTATTCAAGGACCTTTACTAAAAGAACTAAAGGGGAAAGACCATCTTCCATAAGCAAGACATCTAATGGAGTCTCTAGAGTGGAATTGAGTAACCTGTTGTCAAACATGAAACAAAACATCATAAGCCATTTGGCTACCCAATTGGACACTTTACATTTGAAGAAAAAGCAAGAAGAGGCAGAGGCAATCCTTACTAAATACTACCCTAGCTACAGACAAAGAAAAGCTAATTACAAGTGCAAAAGAGTAGCAAGCATTTCTGAGGATAGATCAAGGACACCAAACTTTCAAGATTTGGAGAGTGAAGATGGAAAATTTTTCTACATGGTACAAAGGAGGCCATGGAAACCAAGACAAGGTATGCCTCAAGATCCTAGACAACACGATAATGGAAAGAGCATAGGCAGAGCTTTTGGGGCTGCAAGGCGATAACAATTTCTGCCCCTCCACCATCTGAAGATTTGTGTTATTTGAAGTCATTAACATTGAAGGTGATAACGGTTTTCACCCCTCTTTTGTCTAAAGATTTACGTTATTTGAGTTTCTCGAGATCATAATGTTCATAGGAAACCAAGCAAAAAAAGACTACTTTGCTTGAGTATATTGAAGCAACAACTGTAGGAAGATTATTTTTTGTTTGTGTCATTTAAAAAAATAATTTGTGGTAGGGTTTCATATTTTTATTGCAAGCTTAGCCTATTTCTTATCTGCATCTTTGACAACATGACACAATTCTATCCTCTAAACTAAACATCCCCCAAAAATCACCATTTTTCAAGGAGTGGAAATGGGTGCCAATGTAGAACATATCCAATCTAAAGCAGAGTTTTACATCATTCTTAGCCAAGTAAAACCTATAATTTTACACTTTTGGGAAGAATGGTGTGATGCCTCCAAGTAGATAGATCAAGTATTTTCCAATCTATGCACATATTCCCATTTTTTTACTCCTAAATAATATCACTTTGTTAAATTATAGGGTTTATACAGTTAAGTGAAAATGTTTTTTTATTTAGTTTTACTACACAGGTCAAAGTTGAACAACAACCAGAGATTTCAAAGGTGTACTCTATCTCAATGATTCCATTTTTTCATCTTTTTATGGTCCCCAAAAATGATTTCATGTTCTACTTCTTATATGCTCTAGAACAGGGGATTGGTCCTAAGAAGCAATTGTATGACACATTTAAATGTTGAAGCCTTTCCAACTTCACCAGAGATGTTGGAAGTAGGTTTAAGAAGTTAATGAAATACAAATCAATGTCTTGAAAGATTTTCAATCAGTTGCCAAAAGATGCTGGAAAAGTGCCTTGAAGCTCATTATAAGATAGATTGAGGTACTCAAGTCCTACACAACTACTAAAATCAATTGGAATTGAACCAAAGAATTTTTTGGAAGAGAGATTAATTGCTTGCACCATGTGCATATCCCCAAGAAATCTAGGTACCGCTAGTTGGGTGAAAATTATGTAATCCCTTTAATAGATTACAAAACTTGCTTTTAGCCATAACTGTGTGAGATACAATCTCTCTTATTAGAAAGGGGAGGCACCCTTCTTACTACTTATTGAAACTAAGTAAAACTAATTAAGTATTCAAAATGATGTACACTGCAATTAAGACATGAGGGTGTGTCACATTCATAATTCTCTCTTTTTCAAAGAATATGTTTAGCAATGCTTCACAGTTTTGAGTTCCTGATTCGATATAACTCCAAACTAAAAGCAATGCAGTAATTCCAATATTCTTATCTTGTCAAAGCAAAGACCAAGAATACCAACATAATAATGATAAATGATAAAAACAAGAAAACTCACGAAGGCATAAAGTCATTTTGTAGTTTTCACCAATGAATCCTTTGAGATATTATGTAACCAGTGTTGTATTAGAAGCATAAAGTTTTCTAGATAATCCATGATAGATCCACGAATGACATGAACAAATACAAGCACAAATTCTTGTAGAGATTTCACCAACAACATTCAATAAAATAACATAAATTTGAATAAAAGAGTAACACAAAGTTTACTCGAATTTACTCAAAGCCCTTTAGATCTCAACCACTAATCACTGACAATTCTAATCAAATCCAAAAGATATTCGATTCCAACAAAAAGTCTAGTATGCAAATTTTTTCTTTATTGATCAAAACATATTCACAAAGATGAACACAAAGTTTCATGTATTTTCCTCTCAAAATGGATAACGCTTCGTTGCAAAAGATAAAAGATCACTATTACAAAAGAATCCCCTCATATTTATAAAAGAGAGGGAAGAGAAAATCTAGGAAAGGTAGATGAGAAAACTTAGGAAAGTTAGGTGAGTAAATTTAGGAAAATCTCACCAAATAAATTGACTTATTCAAAAATGTTGTCCATCTTTTTGGGAAAACATCTTTGTTTTTACATGTAATTACATCTTGGAAAATGGCATGTAAAATGTCGAGAACTATTTACAAAATGCATAAAACAAACCATAAAACTATCTAACAGTGGAGATGAAAAGAAATCTTCATGGTTCCTTGCATTGGGCATGGAATTCTTCATATCTCTTCTTTGTCTCCAATACAAATGCCTCATCTAGACCAACAATGTAATCCAAAATGGTGTGAAATATTGTGATTGATCTTCTAGCACATGAGTGAATCCTCTTGCATCTATCAAGATGCATCTTGACATTATCAAGAGAAATCCATATGTCACAAATTGCATGCATGGAGGTCTTTGAAAAGTTGGAATCTTTCACCTACTTCATGACAACTTCCTTATATATTTGAGAAAGATCGTTGGCCGGGAGGAAAATATGATCTTCATCAAGGAGCTTACCCGGTAACTCCTTAATTCCATTTTCTAGGATAACACTGTGTCCTTCGACATCTTCTTATACTTGGTGGATATCTTAAATAAGAGACTTGATCACTTGAATGAGGTGCTTGATAGATTCTCTTACCCCCACATATTTCTCTTTGTTGAGAATTACCCCAACTTCCACCAACTTACTCAGCTTTGTCTCTTTCATCTGTGACCAAATTGAAAGAAGTTTTTCCATTTCTTTTTGCTCTTGGGAAAGTAAGATTTCTTCTTTATCAAGCTCTAATTTTAGCTTGGCTATTTGAGTCGCCTTCTCATCCGCAGCAGTTATAACCTGTGAACCATGTTTTATCATTTCATCAATGAAATCATACAACACCTTACCCTTGGGGGAAAACTTCTTCTCCTTTTGTACTGACAGTTCCTCAGTGCTTACCATTGCCATAGGTTGTACATTTCTTGAAGAGCCTACAAGGTTCCTCAAAATAGTTGCATAACGCTCAGCTTTCTCCTTGTACATATTCCTGGCCTATTCCATTTTGTCAAGTTGTCCTGCTAATGCATCTAAGACCACTTGTGCATCTACCTTTGCACTTGCATTTGTCACTTTGTCTAGCTGGACTCTCGTGACAGTGTAGCCCTCCATGTTTACATCTCCTTCTTGTGGCGGTAGACCAATTTCTACAAACTTATGACCAGTTTTATCAACATGAAGCCTTGAATGAACTTTCGCCTTTTTCTTCCCCTTGGCTTTTGTAGGAGCTATCTCTTCAAGATCGAGCTCATCTAGGGAGATCATTTGTTTCTTTCACTTCGATACTTGAGAAATCAACCAAGGGGAAGGGAGGAAGTATATGCTTCTCGACTCACCTCCAAATCTTGTGTTGTAGCCACTTCTGTAGAAATGATTGGTATGGTAACAATCAGGGTAGTATCTGTCATGATTGCTCCAGTGGACTGCAAACCAAGTTGACTCTGCAAAGAGTCATTCAAAAATCTGTCGAATTCATCTTCAGAAGAAACATCAAAAGATGGAGATGACAAACTTGAGATGGATGAGGGAGAGCTTGATAAGACATCAACAGTTTGTAGGCTTGAACTTGTAGGAGGAGTGGCAAGCACGGTTGATACTATAGGGGAAATAGAAACATCCACTACATGTATGGTAGATGTGGGAGGTGAAGTAGGAAGAGGAGCTGGAGGACTGTTAGGATTGGGAAGTATATGAGGAACATTTGAGGTAATAGGCGATGACATACGAGGAAGATCTTCGATAATATTTTCATGTGGAGATAGAGATTGTTCATCGGCATGCCCAAGTTCTTCCTCATTACCTTCCTTTTCTCCTTCATCTTTTTCATACTCCTCTTCTTTTGTAGACTCTACTTCTTCTGCAAAATTTTCTTCTTCAAATTCTTCGCTTTCACTTCCTTCTTCTTCGAAAGTTTGTTCCTCAAAAGCAAGCTCTTTTCCTTCTGCATGTGTAGGTTCAAATTATGTTTCCCCTTGTTCTTCAACAACCTATGTAACTTTCTTACCAATGGTGAACTTGATTCTAGGACCTCTTTGGGAAGAAGAGGGAGTAGCCACTTGTTTGTTTTTTGTGTAGAGTTCCAGTTGTTGACTGGTTTTTGCTCCTAGTGCTTCTCCTTCTAATTCAGTCTTGAAAGATTTCATTTGGAAACCATGTTTATGCAACCATTTTGTTGTGTTGTGCAAGATGGGAGCGATCCTTTCCCTGATAAAGATAATTTCCTTTTTAGACCATTTCAAATTGGAGGTAAGGGCTTCCTAGCAATCTCATCTTCTTCATAGACAAAGTTTAGCATGTTAACAGGATCTTGGAAATCCTTTTGTAGATCAGCTACACCAAGTTCTCTAATCTACTCTACTGTTAGCTTGCAAAAGTCTATTTTGCGGATATCTTCATCCCTGCAATCCTCCCATATGTCTTCAAAATGGTAGACATGTTGGTGATCCTTCTTCAATTTCCTCTTCACATCTTGGTAGTCAAAGTCAAATCTATATTTGTATGTTCTAACAGTCATGATTTGCATTTTTGCATAGACTAACTTTGCTTTTTGTACACTGTGAATGGTATACATACCAATTGTTAGTGGAAACTTGAAACCCATTTTGTGAATTCTCATGCTTTCCTTGTGGACTGAGATCAGTTGTTTGCAAAAATCCATGAGTATCCACTTATCTTAGGGATATCTGGTCAACATGTATGGACACTCAGTATAGCAACCCACTCTCCCATAGGTGAAAGTTGTAAATTGCAAAAAGATACACTCAAATTTACTAACCACTTTGTATGCCTCATCTGATACTCGCTTCTTTTCGAGAGTTGGATCAAAACTAAACAATAGGGGTGCAAAGAAGGCATATGTGAACCTCCTGAAATGATGAAGACTTTCTTTTAATTTCAACTGATAAAAATACTCATACACAGGTACAAAATGTTTGTTTCCCTTTGTAGACAGCCCCAGAAATTGCCTCATTACTACAACAACATACACCAAATAAGAAGTCATGTAGAACTTCAAAGTGGTTGGCACATTTATCAATTGCTCATGACTTTCATCACTGATTTGAGTCCCCCAATAAATATGAGCTTGCTTTCTCCTAATAATGCGGATGTATTCATACATCCATTCCTGAAAATGGGATGACTCAGGCAATCCTTTAACCCTACTCAGGAGAGTAATCATATCCCTAACATCTTCTTTGAAATCACTCCTAGGAAGCCCCTTTGGCCATCTTGAGATAGTAGGCCTAGGTGCTTTCAACCATTGGTTGTTAATCAAGTTTTTAGGCTTAGTTGGATATTGATCACAAAACTCCTATGCATGTTGCATTGAGATCTTTGTATACTGTTCCATGTGGAGAATTGGGAAAACAATATCAAAGAATTCAGGATCTAGTCTCATCATGACTTTTCACGAGGAATCTATGACAATTTTTCTATCTCTGATGTAGTGAGATGCAACCTAGAGAACAAACTCTGTATTATGAGAAGAAGTTGAGAATGTGGATACTAGGTGAAAATTTCTATGGACAATAGCTCTCAAGCCTTCTTCTAGGGGCTTTTTCTCAATTCTTTTCACAAAATCTTATAGGTCTTGATGACCAATTTCAGTGTCTTTAATTTCATCCACCTTCAACATCACCGTGGTAGGCGGAAAGACACCCTGATATTTGTACTTCATTTTTCCCTCTGTCTTAGAAGACGATGGAGGCTTCTTTGTTGTTATCTAGAAACAACAGGATCAAGGGATATCACCTTATTGGATCACCTGACAAGATCTTGAGAGAAACTGCAAGAATAGTGAATCAACAAAAGTTAGGAGAAAATATAGCATTGGGAAGCGTGAGGCAAGCAGGCAATTCAGAGTGAGCACAAACAAGTTATTTTGCACAAAAATTGAGCATTGGCGAAGAAAAGTGGTTCAAAGCGCAAGCAGATTGATTTTAGAGCGTTAGGGGAAAAAAATGGCCTTTTGTGTTGGGGCACTGAAAATCAACACTCCTACACTTGGGATAGTGATTTTACATGTAGGGGCATTGATTCTCAACACTCCTACATATGTTCTACACTTTGAGAAATCAAAGTGTTGGGGCACTGAAAATCAATGCCCTTGCATTTCTAAGAAGTTCATTTTTACGCTCGAACACTAAAAATCAGTGCTTGAGCATGTCTTCCAACACTTGGAAAATGTGAAGTGTAAAGGTGGGCAAAAACAACGCCATAACATTTAGACATGGAAATAGTCCATGTAGAAGAGGTGATTTTCACTGCTCCCACATTTGGTGTTGGATGGAGACCAAATGTGTAGTAGAGATCATTTTTAACACTTTGGCAATTTGAGGCAAGGTAAGCTAGGTGTTCAAGCAGTGATTTTCATTGCTCGAACAATTGGAATAATTGTCTTTCAAGAACGATGAAGCTTCACTCATTTCAAAATGGTAACACAAAAAACTTCACCACTTGGTGAGTATGGAAACCTAGTGAAAAATGGTGGAAAGGTCAAGAGACAAAAAAGATGTAGAGAAACAAAAACCAAGGCATGGAAAGCAAAAATGTGCAAAACAAAAATGAAAAGCAGGGCACGATCTCAAAAGAGTAATGGTGAATTCAAAAAAGAAAAAGAAAAGATCAAACCCTAAACATAGAAAACGTATTGAGCAAGGAAAATTAAAATTCTATAGAGATTTAAAAGCTAATAGAAAGAAGAAAACTGATGAAGAGGAAGGACAAAAACACACCTGGTGAAAAACATAAAGCCCTAGCTCAAAAACACGAAAAAATATTCAAACACTGATCCTCTTGAGGTTGGAAAATGTCTAGCACTCAAGGAGGGAGAGGTCAATGAAGGATTAGAATGAAGAGAATTAGCCAAAAAGACTTATTAAGTGACTAGAAAGAGTAATTAATGCAACTCAAAGTTCACATCAATTATGGCGAACTTAAAGGTGAAATAGATGCACAAGCAGTGAAAATCACCGCTTGTGCATAAAGTAGACTTGAGAAACCAAAAAGTACACAAGCAGTGATTTTCACCACTCGTACATTTTTATAGAGTGAGAAAAGTGTAGGAGCATTGATTTTTAGCGCTCTGATACTTGGAGTTGAAAATGACTAAAGCTCATGTAGGAGCGTTGATTTCCAATGCTCAAAAATGAATCACAATTTGATTGTTAATGAAGATACTCATTTTGAAGCTCTTCGAAAGACGGACGTGAGGGAACACTCAAACAGACTGTTTGAGGTTTTGGACCACGCATCAAGGTGAATAAAAAATTGCCTCATTTTGCATGCTTGAAGTACACGAAACTATGAAACGGACAAGTTTTGTAGGGGTTATCCTGTGAATCTGGCATAGCTAGATTTGAGGATAACAGCTGGCTCCAGTTGGGGAACTTCCTTCAATCATTCTTAGAAATGATTGAAGGGAGAAGAACTCTAGAATCTATTGCCTTTATCCATCCATTAGGCATAGAGTTAGGTGACGGAAACAAAAAGACTCAAAACGAAAAGATGCAAGGACTGAAATAAAAATATTTACATTTGAACACTTGTCACCTTACTGTGTAAATTGTTTCAGATGTTGCCTGCTATGAGGAAGAGAAAATGGCGTTCCATCCTCATATGCCAACAGGAAACTACTTTCACCATCCAGTTGATGGACTTTGAATGGTCATGTCCACAGTGAATCAAACTTCCCATGCATACCCTTTGGTTCTCTTTGCTTGTCCCATAAGAGAACAAGATCACCAATTTCAAAATCATGAGACTTTTCCTTCTTTTCAAAAATATTCTTGACTTGTTCTTGATGTTCCATGATGCGGTTAGACACCTAAACTCATTTCTCTTCCAATTTGGAGAGATACATTATCTGCTTATTGACTGAATTATCAAAAGTCTCATCCTTAATGGCCTTAGCCAATTTGAGGGCTAGAAGTTCTAAGGTTATGGGAATTTTTGCATTCAACCCATACAAGAGTTGGAAAGGAGACATACCAATTGCCTGCTTTGGAGTTATTTTGTCTACCCACAAAGCATCATACAAAGCTTTGTGCCACAAATGTTGATTCTCATCCACCAACTTGTGGATTATAGTCACCAATTTTTTATTGCTTGATTCATCCTGACCATTACCTTGTGGGTAATAGTCAGCTGAATGAGACAAAGTTATGCCATGTTCAAAATAGAACTCAGTCATCTCGCTTGACGAGAAGGTAGAAGCATTGTCAACAATAATTTTGTTTAGCACATCGAACCTGGAAATGATATTTTCTTTTAAGAAACTACACACCACTTCAGAAGTAGCATGCTTAGCCAGAATTGCTTCCACCCACTTGGTGAAATAGTCAGTTGCAGTTAGGACATAGGTGTGTCCTACACTTGATGGTGGATTTAATGCATTGATGAAATCAATTCCCCACTGTTGAAAGGGCTCTTAAATAACAACTGGTTTTAAAGGAAAAGTTGCCAACTTTGGCTTACCTACGAATTATTGGCATAGTTCGCATTTACGCACCCAAGAGTATGCATCCTAAAATAGTGTAGGCCAATTGTACTTTCCTCTTAGGATCTTGTGAGTGATAACTACTGCTGAAAAGTGTCCTCCACATGCTAAATCATGATATGACTTCAACAATCTTTCCTATTGTTCTTCATCAACACATCATAAGAAAGTTCCATCCAATGCACGTTTGTACAAACCATTGTCCTACAAGACAAAGTTTGTAGACTATAGTTTGATAGTCATTTTCTCCTTTGGAGTCAAATGATCAGGACATTCCCCATAAGTGAGAAAATGTGCAATGGTTGAATACCACTCATCAATTGTACTGACAAATAACACCATTGGAAGTTCACTTGGGTCTAACTCCTCAGTCTCTAAAAATTCTTCACCAGGATTATTTTCAACAATGAGCTGACACAAACCTAGCCCACATATCAATTTGGTAGGCTTGATGTCCATGCCATATTCTTGAATCTTGGCAATCCAATTTCCTCTTTTTGTCCCAAACTCCTGTTGTGTTAAGATGGACTTAACAATTGAATATGGAACTAGGACTTTCACATGGCTATTAAGAATGTAGAACTGGAAATGTTTAACAACTTTAACCACAGTGAAAGCATGTTTTTCCATTTGGGAATATTTCAACTCATAATTTTTTAGAGGACAACTCATGAATGCTATTGGGGATTCAAAACCCTCATTGTTTTCTTGCACCAAGATTGTCGAAAGTGTATGCTCGGAAGCATAACTATACATGACGAATTCCTTTGTGTAGTCTGGGTAGACTAACACTGGCACATGAGTAATAGCACTAACTCATTTGACTGAAAAATTTGACGAAACTGTCCAACGAAATATGTATAATTTGATGTTTCATCAGGTGCTTGTAAAATTTGATGTGTAATTTTCAATTTTTTGAAAGTTTATCCCCGACGTTCCTCAAAATGTCGGCTATCATTTTTGTCGAATTTTTGACAAATAGGAAAAATAGGAAAAAATCAAATTGTGGCTGACATAAAGAAAAGTGAGTTCATGCCTGATTTATTGCGATAGTGTTTTTCTCTACTTGAGACAGTTTGTGGAGAACTAAGGATGATTTTCTTGGGAAAAATAAAAAAAAATCAAGAAGATATCACCAGGTTGAGGGTAGTCATTGTCTTTTTGCATAATTCAGTTGTGAAGACAGATTTGTAGTTCTAGGTTTGAAAATCATATTTTAAAGCAACATCTAATTAGATTTCATTTTTAGAGGTTTAGGGTTTTCAAAATTTTATGTCCAGATTTTCATGTGTGGAATCACCATAAGATCACAACCAAGGAACAGATTCTTATGACTATAATTATGTGATCCATAACTCTATTGGTCATGTGGCATAGTTGTGCTATAACAAATAGAGGATGCATTTATGTGTGACCCAAGTTTAATGTAGCTATGTTGTGATAGAAATGTAGGCACTCATATAATGTAGTTAATTCAGGTTGTATAATGTAGGTGTCAATCATCATTGGGTCCATTAAAGTTGTCTCAAGTTTAACAAATTAGGATGTAATTATAGCATGATCGAAGAGTGATTACCTCTTGCTGCAATAAAGAGCCTATAAATCTGGTTGATATGCAGAGTGGTTGTGTTATATCAATTATGTAGTGCATTCAAGCACAACCCATGTTTAATGGGCTATTCTAGAGAGTGATCAAGATTTTCTAAACCTTATGAATGTTACTTGACATATATTTGCATAATCTCAAATTCCTTCAGAGGCTTTTGAAGTATCAATGTATCCTATATAGGGTTTAGAATGATTTATTTTAATTAAAAAAATAAATAAATGATGTATTTCCCTGTAATTAGATAATGTGGAGATCTCCTAAATCTGCCCCATCACACTATCCTCTTTGGCACTGTATTCATTACTCCAGCTACTAGGGTTTTGCATGTGACATCTTTAATATCTTAATGACTGTGGCTTTTAAATAGATCTCAATTTTTTCTTTAATCATTTTCATGGTAACCCTTGAGTTCCATAATCCACCTTCAATCTCTTCTAAGAACGTGTCTTAAGCTAGACTGCATAGTATGCATATAAAGCAAGTCCTTCATACCTGCCATTGTTCCAAACCACCACTCACTGCCTTGCTTAAAATGTTGCCTCCATAAGCACAATAGCATGTTTTAAAATCATGGTTGTTAGTGATTGACCATTAAGGTCACCACTTTCATCATGAAGATACAATGAGATTTTTGTCTTCAAACTCAAGGCATTATGGAAGATAACATTGTGAATTGTTTGTTGTGTATGATTTGATTTTATTGCACATTTACTGCTTTGCTAACTTCCTTTAAGACTGGGTATTGCACCCTCAGCTGCAATCTCAAACAGCTCACTCACTATCACTTGATGATTCCTTTCATGAGCATCCTTCTATAAAATCAAACTATGCCCTATAGACTGCCTACTTACTACAGGGGACTCATTGTTTCATGGTATTGTAGTTCTTAAGATCCTTCAACCTTATTGACACTACTTCACAGTCCACAAGGTATTATTCACTATTCTCCCATCTTTGATGAGTCTCAAAACACTGCTCAAACATGCAATCCACTACCTCCATTATACATTAATGGCTAAGAAGAAACATTGAACCTATGATTACCATTGTTGCTTCATTTGGATAGTTATTCCCTAATTGCATTTGCCTTTTCTAACACTACCAAAAGCATTTGAAAAACCCTTAACATCAACAAGGGGGTAAGGAAACTCACTATTAAAATCTCCACTTTACTATGCAAGGTTTGAGCTTTATTATCTTGTCACTGCTCAGCCTCTTTTTGACTGTCACATCTCAAGTGACTGTCATTCTTCTTACCATAGATTGTATTTACAAATGTCACTAAGCTACATAGTGTGCTTGTTATTAGCTACAATCTTTAGATTGCAAGATTTTGTTATTACCTACAATGTCTCAATCTTTCTAGTATTTCAACCTCACTAATCCGCTATAGTTATTCTTTATGTTTCTAAGGAGGCCTAGGGTTTGTACCCTAATCATGCTCTTACCAATGCTTCTGTTGTTTTTTATTAGGGCTCTCTCAATGTTGAGGGCCCTAGGGATAAGCTTGTCATAAGAAGTGACACATTGCATCTTTAACTAAAAGGATAAATCTGTATTAACATTAGCAATGATGATTCTAACTTGTTTCTCCTTAGGAATGGGTTACTTGCTCTTATTAGCTGGCTACCTCCATCGTTGTAGGAAGTTTGTGATCAAGTTCAATATTCTGATTTTAGGAGTCTTAACGGTTTGAAATCATAGTAAAATCAGAATTTAATAAGTTTTGGAATTAGCATTTTAAAATATTTTTTGGGGTCATTAACTTTAGACTATCTTCTCTTTTGTAGGGGTGGTTGCATACAAAAAAAAATTAGTGTAAAATATCAAAATTATTAGATTATGTTTCCTGTCTATGAATAAAAATTATTGGAGTGTGAGTTTGATATTTTTTTAAGATTTAATTAGTCAAGCTCGGTAAAGAAAAATCATGTCAGATAATATTAGTCCAGAACAAAATGAAAAGACACTTGATAGATTGTGGGCTAGATTGAAAAGAAAGGGTGATGGGAAATGTTACTGTCCTTGCAATAATTGCAAGGGCTTAAAGATGAGACAACATTTAATCACAACAGCTAAGAAACATTGTAGGCAACATGGTCATGTTGAAGGGGGCATAATTATTGTCCATTGGTAAGTTGTTCAATATATGTGTTTATATTGATTGAATTTGTAAATGTTTATATCGTTTTAACATTATATATATATATAATCACTTGATCATGATCATGGTTTATTTGTGTCTATCATTATTATAAATGTGGGATGCCTTAGGGCAGATGATATGGATTATCACGGCCCAAATAATGTGGTTTTGTAAGCGGACGAACATGGAGCTGTAAATATCAAAGATGAAGTTAATGATCCTATGGAAGAAGATGATCATGTGCAAGAAAACATAGTTGAAGATGATGGTGTGAATACATTGATCCATGACACATTTAGTGGCAGAGCTGATCATGATGATCAAGATGACTTTGATGATGTTCATGATTTACCTGTACTTGAAAAGGCATATAGGCCCCTTTATGAAGGCTCCCAAACAATTCTTCCCTATGATGTATTGTTGTTGTTGAACTTGAAGGTTATGAATGGTTTATCAAACATAGCAATCTCATGGATGTTAAGGTATATCATATATGTTATCTTTTTTCATCTATTTTAATTGTTGTTAGTTCATCACTAGTAAATAAAGGATGAAATATATACCATTAATATTTTTTATATGAACAAATTATTTTTTGTTGTAGATTGATTAGTGAATTTTTGTTACCACCATCAAATATTTTACCTCGCTCATACCGATATTTATGTGCCATTATGAAAATATCGGAATGGAGTATCAAGCAATAGATGCATGTCCCAATAATCATATTATATATCATAAACAATAGGAATTTGCAACAGAATGCCCAGAATGTCATATCAGTAGATATCGAACAGATCAACTAACAAAAAAGGTGCATCGCAAGGTTCTTCGTTATATTCCCATTATTCCACTTATGCAACAATTATTTAGGTGCGAAAGCTTAGTGCAATTGATGGATTACCATGCACAGAATAGAAGTGGAGATGACATTCTTCGAATGCCTGCGGATGGTTCTACATTTAGGGACATGGAAGAAAAATGGCCACACTTTAAAGAAGAACCTTGTAATCTCAGGCTTTCATTGGGAGCGAACGGTGTCAATCCATTTGGAGAGCTGAGATCTATTTACTCAGTGTGGCATGTTTTTGTTATCAACAATAACATTCCTCCATGGATGTCAATAAAGAGGGAGCACATAATGTTGTCAATGATTGTTTCAGGTATTTGTTTACATCAATTTTCTTTAACGTAGTAGCATCTCATTTGTCTTATTTATTGCATAATGACTTATATTTTTTTCATTCAATAGTCATGTACATTAATTTATATATATTGCAGTAAAATGGTTATAATAATTATGTAATGTTTATGTTCATTCAACTAGGTAAGTACCAAGTTAAAGATATGAATGTATATATCAAACCTCTTATCGACGAGTTACTAAAGTTATGGAATGGCGTCACTATGTATGACGTCTCCAGACCAATAGGACAAAGACAATTTCAATTCATGCAATGCTTGTATGGACAATTCATGATGCCCCAGGGCTAACACATTTTTGTGTATGTTATAATGTTCGACTACACTTTAAAAATATTTAATTTGTTGAAGTAGATATCATGCATATTTTTAAAATAATCTATTCATTATATATAATTAAAAAAATTGACATATTTAATCCAATTATATATCATCTTGCAGGTCTTCAAACAAAGGAAAAATTTGCATGTCTAATTTGTGGTCCAAAGATGAAATCTCGTCGTTCAACAAGTTCAGGAAAGCAGGTGTTTGATGAGTATAGGCAGTTCCTCCATAGAAATCATAAGTATCGAACTACTGAAAAACATCTTTTCAATGGGAAATAGGAGACTACATCAAAACCACGAAGAATGACACCTCGCCTATGGAAGTTGGTATATAATAGAATTAATCGTCAAAGTTATACATCGGATCAAATTGTTTATCTATCATATATGATATGTTTTGAATTTATATTTTTATATTGTGTTGTGTTTACTCATGTTGTAATTGACAATAATTGTCGTTGTTAATTTTTTTAACTTATATGCTTCATGAAGGTCATCAAAGCATTAATGGCCGGCTTCCACAGGGATTGAAAAGTTATCCCAAAAAATTTAGTAGGTTTCCCTACTATGAGCAGCTACAAATTGTGCATTTGTTTGATACAATGCATATTAGAAAGAATATATAACATAAATGTTATGGAAAATATTAGATGGAAGGCATGACAAAGAAAAAATTGTCAAAATTTGTAGTGACATTCAGGAAGCCAATCATGCAATGAAAATTTTTCATTCAATTAAATAGCGATGGAGACCAAATTAATATAAGTGCCCTTTCTTGGTTATTAACAGAGCAGCAAAGCAATGCTATAAAAGAAGTCATACAAAAAATTCGATTTTCCACAGGATTTGCTGCGAACATAAACAATATAATAACAAAGAAAGGTGAATTTGGGTCAAGGATGAAAACACATGATTGACATACCTTCATTAAGGTAATTATTTGGTCTATTATATATGCTTGTATAATGCATGTACTTTTCAGTGTATTGTGTTTACAACTTTTGGAAAAATAATGAAAAGATCATTTTATAATTGTTGCAGTACATTCAACCTCTATCTCTCCCAAACAACTTTGACAACAATGTCAAGCAAGTTATATATGATCTTGGAAAATACATGAGGTAAGTAGCGATATTTGTTCAATTCGTTGTATACATCTTATAATTGCCATTTGTTTTACTTGTTATGTAATATACTGTATATTTTTGTTAAATCTCGTTAATATATTTGCGCCTTGAATCACTTGTAGATGGTTGTCATCTAAAGAAATCCATAAAGAAGATATAAATTATTAGAAGAGAAAAATTCCTCATCTAATGTGTGAAATGCAAAAGTGTCTACCTTCAACATTTTTCAATGCACAAGAACACTACCTCATACACCAAGTTGAGGAGATTGAATTGTGTGAACCTATACACACAAGGTCAATGTGAATGGTTAAGAGACACTTGAAATTTTTAAAGACTTTGGTTAGACAAAGAGCACATTTTGAGGGTTCTATGGTGGAGGGATATATGGTGTACTAGACCATGGTGTACGTTAGTGAATATCTTCCTAAGTTTGTAGTAAAGATTGATGTAGATCACATTTGGGATCCCAACTCCATTAACAAATTCGAAGGGGAGTACCTGATGGGGAAAGGTAGATTGAGGAAAATGAGAGGTAATTATAAGATGGTCATGGAGATTAATTGGAATACATTTTACATATGGTTTTTATGTATTTTGTACTTATTTAATTTTTAATCTTCAGTATACATCAATTATAAATTAAGGTCGTATACTATGGTATTTAACTAATTATACGTTTGTGAATTTCTTTTTTTTTATACAATTGGTCAAGAGTGGGATGCACTACATTTGTACGTCACCAACAATCTTGATTGGATGACGGTATGGATTGAACGATGTCGACAATTTGGTCATGCATTAACATGGGAAGGTGTGGCTTCATTTGTTAAAGAAGCTCATCGTAATGGAGATTCCAATGTTACACAAAGGGAAATTGATTTAGCATATGGTTTAAAGGATAAACAGGTACATATAAATATATTAATCACCCATATTATTTAATTATTTTCAAGTATATTGATGTATATATATGTTGAGATTGTTTTCTTTGCATACATTCGGCCAAGAATAAATGTTTATCAACTGAAAATATTGCAATACTTTTTACATGTTTGACATATTGCAGGTGAAACACCAACAGGCTATGTGGTTCAATGGTCATAAATTTTGAATCAAAATGTTGGATGACATGAAGAAAACTTGTGATTCTGGTATAACTACAGTATTTCAGGTGACTAATATTTCATCTAGAAGCGACATACATCCAAAAGTCTTAGAAAATCGATACTATGGGATTTTGGATGATATACTTGAGTGTGACTTTAAGTCCTTCAAATTAATTATGTTCGTCGTCCTATGGTACAAGCTATGATTGAATGAAAATAATCTTGAGAGAACTGTTATTGAACATGATAATGTATTTACCATGGTTAATACAAGGTTGATCTAGCGAGCTGGAAATGAGCCCTATGTTCTTCCAAGCCAATGTGAGCAGGTATTTTACTCAGAGGTTCTAGGTAAACCGTGTTGGTCATTTGTTGTTAGACATGATCCAAGAGGAAGGCCAGTAAAGTATAATGTGGTGGAAGAAGAAGATACCGAAGAACTAGAAGATGATGTAGATGATGATTAGGATCAACAGTTAGTTGATGATGTCCCTGATGAAGATGTCGAAGAGGAGGAACTAGATCATGATGATGTAGGAGTTAATGTTCATGAAGATGATATTCATGTGGATGATGACATTATCAAAACTAATATCGATGACGATGATGATGATATGACCAATCCTTACAATGTCGAATCTAGATCGGATGATACATACAAAGAGTTGGATGAAGAATAAGATCAATGACATTGAAATGTATAAGTTATTTAATTATATTATCTATTTGATATTAATTTATTGATAGAATTATATTTGACTTATCATGTGGTTACATAATTAATTCATGATGTTTTTAATTTTTATGCCATTATATAATTAATTTAATGATGTACTTTTTAATGTTTGAAATGTCAAAAAATTAAAACATTTCAATAGTGATGTTAACAACCTTGAAATTAATGTGTTTCATGTTTCATGTGACCATAAAAGATTAAAAATTTAGTTGTAGAGGTGGTTGTTCAGTGGTTGACGTGTATGTTGGTTCTTTTTACAATGTAACCGGGTTTGTCTTTTAATATACCTATGGAATTTCCAATTCTAATCGAAGGTAGTTCGAAGGACCTGGACCAATTGATGAGGACTTTAAAAGCCTCCTACACTTCGGGCTCTGCAAGACCCAGGAGGGTGATCCCTTAATGTGTTTACAACCTCTGCACCATTATTATAAACAACATTAACTATAGCAGATGATCTCACTTAATAGCTCAACACGATAAGATAATATCAACTAGAATTGGCTATTCATAGACAATATCAACTATCTAGAGTGTGAGATAACTAAACACAATCCATTGTATAAGATAGTCAATGATTTGCAATTTGTAGCAAGCTCTAGGAAAAAACAAACAAATACTGAACTACACGAATAATTACAACTTAGATCAGTACCATATATCCATTGCAGGAGTCAAATTCATAAGCATCTAGAGGTTTATAACAGATTTAATACATCACATAGAAGATCCCTGACAATATTGCATTACAATTTCATCAGTATGCATTCTAACCCAAGACTATTTATCAAATCCTTATACAACACATATCCGCCTATAGTCCTATTCAAGCATTTTGATTAATTCCTTGAATTAAAGCTAAATTAGAATCATACACACCACAACAATGAGATGGATAAAACAACCCTTAGTTATTCCATTCAAAGTTCAGATATGCATGTACAGTGGAGAGACATGAGCTCAAATTTTCATTTCAACTTAAATGCTAGTACTATTATACAACATTAAATCTCTATGAACTGAAAACCTGTTACAGAATGACTCAAAACCTAAATTGCATTTCTCTAAAATAATCGAACTTTAAAATTCACTCTACAACTTCACCTAGACTCGACAAAAATTATCTAACTTGCTAACCCGTACTTTTGGCCTTGAAATCCTTCTTAAATAAAATGAAGGAGAAAACAAGCACCAGTCCAGAAAGTACACTTGTCACTAGTCAATTGGAGCACCTGGTGATATTCCTAAATTTGTTACAATAGCCACCACCCTGAAAAATATTCTTGTTCATCATATCAGTTGAGGAACATTGATGCAAAAAAAAAGAAAACCACACTGAGAAAGTTGTCAACACAAAACTGGAACCGTTGCAACTGCAACATTTGATCTGCCACCTATTAGTAGTTCACTCCTTTTACTCCTCCTCAGTCAAATATTTAGTTACCCAATTCTGGTACTCATCATCAGTCAGCCAGTCAAAATTAATTAACTCATCCACCTTGGTATTATAAGGTGTGTATTTTACCGCTACCTGATTCACATCCCTTTCAAAAGATTCAAAAAATGAGTTGGTACTAATATTTTTGTCCATACAGCTCACCAACAAATCATAGTCGACTCATCAGAAATTGAATTGATTTGATCATTGATGGCCTCACTTTCTTGAGCCTGCCATTGTTGAAATGACCTGATTTTCCCCTGCTCATCAATTATATCAGGTAACAATGTGTTACCCCAATCATTGAAATTCTTCACCAGCTCCCTGATCTTCCTACTCAAGTCATCTAGTAAGGTCTGAAAACCTTGCAATGATTTTACTAACACATGAGTAGGATTTAATGATTTGGGCCTATTATTTATATCAAACCTTGAGGCTTTATACATGATATCCAAATCACTGGCCCTAGGGATCCAATTTTCAATTATTGGTATCGCTACTTCCTAATCCTTATCAATATTCTTTATTGTTGCTAACAACAAAGAATATAAAGAATGTATAGATAGCAATTTTCTATCAATCTTTTCATTTAAATTCCTCAAAACAGTAGTAACAATTTCCTTTTTCTTTAAAAGAGATCCCTCCTCACTTTTCTTTAATGATGCCTGCAATTCATCAATTTTTTGCAAGAGCTACTTCTTTGTAGGATCGACAAAGCACTCTGTTTCTTCTTTAGCTTCCTCTAAAGAAAGGGTGAGGATACGATTCTGACTGGGAGATCGTGGTGTGGAAATAATTGGAGAAGCAGGAGGCATTCACCCTATTGTGGAAGGTAATGTACTAGTTCCTGGAGCACTTAATGTCTCCCCAATCTGATTATACCTAAACCTCTCCACTTCAGTTTGCAAATCAACATTTTTCTGCTACATCTTGTTGTAATCCTCAAGCAAAAGGTTATATTTTTCCATTAAGCTCTTCCTTTTAGCTTCCTCCCTTTCAGTAGTCTTTTGGGCCAATTTGGCCACATTCACAGTCAAATTAGTGGTCTCAATGGTTGAGGTCTCTAAATCTCTCTTTATTATCAATCCTCCCTTGAAATTTGGATTAATATCAAAAATATCTAGTTTTCTCCCTTGTGGGGCCAATGCCCAAATTGCCAGAGTTTCATATTCCTCACTGAAAGTAGAGTTTTGCAATGTTTCCTTGACCTCTTCTTTAGAGTCTTGAAAGGGATTCTTAGACTTCGTAATAGCATTAAAGGCTACTGCATATGCAATGTCCCATTCAGGCAAAATTAATACACCAACCTGACTCACCAATTTTCCTCCTTCTTCAGGAGTGATGTTCTTGAATTCTTCCATTAATTCAGCTTTTACCTCCTCATCATTCTCCTGGTCTGACCTATCAGGCCTTAGTTCTCTTCTCTGCCTACATTTATCTTGATACTCTTCAAACTTCATCCTCCATACCAATTGCAAGAATACATGAGTTTTTACAAATGTATTGTCATCTAGAAACTCCTTACATGCCTCCATTCTTTCATCTTGTACACTTTTACCTTTCATATCTAAATCAAATAAAACTAATTCTTCTGGCCTAGGAGGGGAAGGCATACCAACTTCCATGTCTTGATCAGTAACAATAATCTCATCCATCAGATCCTTCTATGGTTGATCAATTATTTGCCTCTTAGGGCTTGGCTTGGATGGTGGTGATGAGGGATTGTCTTCCGGTGATGATTCTAAATCAATAATTTTGATTGTCTGAGGCACTTTGAATTTTGGACTTGGTCGTGGAGGCAATTTTATAATATGTTTTCCTTTTCTGTCCACTTCTTCTTCATCATTGCTACTATCCTTTTTCCTCCTGTAAATGGGCCACCTTTCCATAGGCTGGTATGTTGGCCTTGTTTCAATTGGTCTGGCACCTTGCTCTTGTACACCCAGAATCAATTCTAAATTTACCTTTTTTGTCCTCAATGTGCCCATAATTTCCTTGAAGTTTCCCATTAGAAAATCAATTTTCTTATGGTGGGGACTGAACTCCAACAGTGGATCATATTTTGGATCCATTTTGTGCACAACATCTAGTAGCTTACCATAAGCTATCCATTTCTTGTTGTTCAACTCCTATCTATTCAAATCAAATTCATTTCTAATCAAGTCTTCAGGGAAATTGAACTCATGCACAAATTTTCCAACTTTTATTCTTTGTTTAAAAAGAGCAAAGAAACCCTCAAGATCATGCTACCGCTTTGTTCCACACCTCAAATGGTAATCATTAAAGAAATTATCAAAATGCGTACAACCTCCCTTTGAAAATAAAAAATCAAACACCACTATATAATCTGGGAAAAATATTCCCTTACCCCTTCCAGTCAGGTTGTCCTCATGAATACAACCTATCTACCACATAACTTCTACAAATCTCACTCTTGATTGCACATTGTATGGCAATATATGAGGGGCTCCATAAAAATCATATACTCTCAAGATAGTGTTGACTGGGTATGGGATAATGTCACCCCAGTTATGGAAAACCTTCAATTCTGGCTTCCTCTCCTTTGGCCTGAGGAAATCATGTAATTCCTCAGGGATCCTAGGTATATTCACCATTAATTTAGCCCTTAATCTGGAAGAAAAACAATTATCAAATTGTACATAACTAGTGCTTTCCTTATTCCAAGATAAATTTGCAGCCCATATCTATACTGGCAATCTTCCTCCATCAACTGATTGCCTTAATTTCATCCTCTCAGAGAAAAATTTAGCATTCTTAAAAAAAAACATATGCATTAGCATAGAATATCAGAAGAATTGAGTGTCGATATCATTGTTTTGCAGCTTTGACAACCCTTCATGCATCCTCTTAGCCAAGAAAGAAGCAAAGTCATAGGTCATAGAGAAGTTAGGGTGTTGTATATGCACCCCTATGAACATAGAAGCAATGGGAATTACCATACCAGGACTGAAACCCAAAATCTGACATAAAGAATAGAAAGTGGCCAAGAAATGGTTTGCAAAATAATTTAATTTGAAAGGTTCATGGTCACTGGGGCTGATATGAAATTTTGAACCTCCTACCCTAGCCAAATGAGGTGGAAGCAACCCTTCTCTAAAAATAGATTTCATCTTTGCATACTCCTGCTTCATTTCCTCAAGGTTGATAGGAACCAAGTCTTCGCTCAGTTCACTCAATTCAAAAATATATTGGACCTCTTCTTTGTTAATGCTCAATAGAACCTTTCCATCATTGTCCCTGATTATCCGTGTAACAGGGTCATATCTTGCAGCCACTATCCTAAGCAGGTCTACATCAGGGAATACATTTGGTACCACCAGCTTCCCCATATCATACATCCATCCATTTGAAAAAGGGTGAGGCAAATTCCTCTATCCATACCACAATCTGAACAATTCCAAGCTAGTGAGGGGAACCCTAGCATCGACAGTGTATGAGCAATTATACACTAACCCTTCCCCCAGGATTTTCCCTCGCATTAGGACCAATCCATTCCTCCTATCATCCGTTGACAAGGGCAATTGATCCAAGAAATCATCATACAGGTTTCGTTTCAAATATTCAGTCTGGCTAGAATGTTGCTTGGGTGGTGCCATCTCAGACAAACTAGGGCTTCTTTACAACGTTATAATTCAGATAGCTAGGGCTAACCAGAGATAGAAAATTATAGGACAAAACACTACAATTTCTCACAACTATAATTAAACTATAGCCCTAACACATTCATCAACAAGCTCACATCACATCCAACTAATCCTTTCCCAAATTCAAATGCAAAATGATTGGGAGGCACAGAAAATAAACTCACGGCTTTGTTCGTAGAACTCCCAAATTTTGGCTGCAAAAACTCACAATTCTAGCTTTGGCTCTGAAATTGCTCCGCAAAATAGTTGAATGCTTTGTAATACAGACCAAGCAGGAAATTGATTTTATTGTCGATCAAATTATGCCAACAAGTGTCTCATCTACCATTAAAGCTCAATTTCATGCTGCATGAATGACTCCAACCATATTTGATGCAGATTTAAATTCGGGCCGTCGATTCTTCAGCTTGATCAAATCATCGAAGACCACCTTCAAAACAAGTTGATACAATTTCGAACACGGCGATAAGGGGCCCACCTTACCATACACTATGAAGGAAGTCCACGTGGCGGTTGCCCACAATATCGCAATCCTGAAACTTCTAATCATGGGATGGTGGGCAACCGTTGATCCTAAGCATCAATGATCTCGTTCCTTTAACACAGTCGCCAGCCATGATATTAACCTTTGAGTAGCTTTTTCGGTGAGATTATAACATATCCATCGATTTAGAACATGTGTGTCTCGAGAACACTTTAGTAATCTACCCCTTAATACATTTAAAGTCGGCTAGTGTTTCCTTTACTCTTTAGGCTTCATCGGATGAGACACATGGCACCTGCCTGTGATTTCATAATCAACCAAAGCACCATCGTGGGATGGCGGGGAACGACTTAGATCAAACGGAAGTTGGTCAGCGATAGCGCAAATTTGATCCCCCAGATAGGACACATGGCACCTGCCTGTGATTTCGTGATCCTTCAATTCCTGATCACGAGATGGCAAGCACCGTTGATATCTGCAGGAAATAGATCAACGACAGCACTAAATCAACCCTTGCAAAATAAAACATTTATTAAAAGGAGAAATGGGAATTACTAGGTGGACGACAAACAACAACATAAGTTGTTTTTTAAAAGATGAAACACGGGGCCAACCGAGACTTAGGAAATAAAACCCTGCAGAGGAAATAAAGTATTAAAATCAAAGTTGGGTTTTAATTTTAATCCAGTGGCATAAGCCTAAGCCATGAACCCTAGTGGTCATGTCATCAATGGCTTAGCCAAAGCCTTTCATTAAATACTAACCGTGAAATGTGTAGGTCTTTCAGATTCAAAGATATAGGAGAAGATCTCGATCGTACCCCGCCAACTTGCAAACCTAAGGTTTCGCCCTATTATTTGGCATGAGGTCAAAGAAAGGCAGATGTGTGTCCTATATGGAATGTGGGGCCCAATCTCCACTATTGAGGTCATAACCCATGGTTTTTGATCGACAACCAAGATCAAAAGCTAATTTAAATCTCTGTTGTTCCCTGCTAGCTCACAGGAGGAAGATGAAGGTTGGTTAAAAGTCGTGAGGTCAACGAGATTGCAATGCGTAGCTCCAGCCGTTTAGTTTGCAAAGTGCATAGGACCTACCTACATGGTATTTGGTTTTCGAGATGGATTAATGTTATTGGTCATGAGGAAGGTGAACGATGCTTCGTTGGATGTCAAATCGAGTAAGCCTGAGATAAACCATTTGATCTACCAACTCTTCAGGAGATCAATGGGCAGTATTCAAAGTTGGAAAATGACACATGGTGGTCGTTTTATCGTACAACTAGTGAAGCATTAATGAATTATTCCTTGCTTGTGTAGTCATGTCGATCTCAATCTGTGTGAAGATGTTGTTGGCAATCATGAAGGGTGATCTTTAGATTCTCATGCAGCTCTAGTTAAATGGTGACAGTACATACGCCGCCAAATTTCCATGTTTGCACATGCATTTTTACTAAGCATTGATGAAGGTTGCCATTACCTCGCACAATAAATACAAGAGGAATTAACTGCTAATAGTGTCATTCTTGTAGCAGTTAGAGAACTTTGTGGGCTGAGTCTCATCAAGTTTGAGTGCTTGTCTAAGAAGAGAAAATGAGTAAGTTAGTAAGGAGGTCTATTCGTTTGAGCTCACAAAAGCTCGGTCCTGCTATTTAGGAAGGTGATTTGGTTGACAAGCCCAGGCTTGTGCCCACTAGATGCAGTAGAAGGTTGCAATTCATGGATGTTGCCTCAACTGGTAGATGTCAAAGGCAAGTAGTAAGTGTTCTCTATTACTAGTGTCAGTAGGAAAATAAGGTATGGGCATGGCTCCTCTGGATGCCAACACTCGCCCATTGACCTTACGAGCAACACTTCTGATGATGTAACCAAGACCGACTCCGACTATTGTCAGTATTTACCTCGCTTCAATCACGGCCTGCACTCTGATGAGGAAGTGATATATGTGGTGCCATTGGTTGTTAAAACCCCAAGCAGACGGACTAGAACCGTATTGGGAAAGGACAAGAAAGAAGAGGAGGCTGAGGATCTACTGTATTGGGCAACAACTAGAAGCGGGCATGTATATCAGGGTCTAAGTGTTGGTAAGGGTAGGGTGGTGGGTAAATAAGAAGTTGTTGTGGTGCCTTCATGGAAATTTGATTGCCTCATTTTTTTGCGTGGATAGCGACAAAGGGGATTTTGATGACAATTTGTGTTCCCTTTCTGATGGTAGTTACAACTTTAGCTTTTCCTAGTTCATGTGCCACTATGTTTTGCAGATTCAACGTGTGAGAATTTTTTAAATGAAGGTCAAATACAATGGAGATTTTTTTCAAATGAAAATTTTTGGTAAAATTACATTTGAGCCCGAAGCTTGTTGCTCCCTTGTCATATAAAAGGGAATTCAAGGCTCATTTGTAGGGAGAGAACTGATGAAAGCTCTAGCTAGGTTTTGAGTTGAATATATGGGTAGAAAGATATCTTTCCTCTTATGAGGAAGTGATATATGTGGTGCCATTGGCTGTTAAAACCCCAAGCAGACGGAATAGACTAGATAGCCTGTTTTGAGTTTTGGATGAATATATGCAAATTATCTTAAATTGTATGCATATATGACTTATAAGCACGAATAAACATATAATTCTAATATATTTTCTCTCCTTATGTGGATTTGAGTGAATTTTGAATGAAATATTAATGATGTTGTCATTCTTCTTTTGAGAATTTGTTCAATTGTGTGTCTATGTTTTTGCTTTGATTCAAGAAAATCAATTAAATGCTTAAATGGAGTCATAAGTTTACAATTATTTACAATGGATTTGATAAGTAATAATATCTCAGAGAATTGAGCTCCGTAATGCAAGGTATTATATGAGTAGTCCATTCTATTAAATTCTTGGGTCATTTCTGCTAATGATAAATGGGTAACTAAATATTTAACTGACGAAGAATAAAAGAATAATATGTAAATGGGTCACTCACTCACTCCCTCTATCTCTCTCCCCTTAACCCTAAACCCTTAACCCTTAAACTCTAAACCCTTAATATTAGGTGTGTATTAAAACATTATAAAGGTATAAATTTTTGGGAGTTCTATTAGGAATTGAATGATAAATGTGATGAATGGGAAAATCTAAGGCACTTTAATATTTTCAACTAAAAAGTTAGAGTTCAATTAGGATTAGTGTTCACTTAGGGTTAGGTTTAGGGTTCAATGAATGTTCAATTTGGGTTAGGATTGAGGATGAGGTTGGGGTTTAATTAAGGTTATGAATTCAATAAGAGTTCAAATAGGGTCAAGGTTAAGGTTAGGGTTGGGGTTAAGGTTCAATTAGGATAAGAATTAGTGTTAGGGTTAGGATTAGAGTTCAACTATAGTTCAAAGTTAGGGTTATGGTACAATTAGGACTAGTGTTCAATAAATGTTCAATTAGGGTTAATACTTAATTAAGGTTAGTTTTAAAGTTCAATTAGGGTTTGGGTTAGGGGGGATTATGAATCAAGTAGGTTTGGGTTATGGTTTGATTAGAGTTAGGTTTAGGTTTAGTTAGATTTAGGGTTAGGGTTAGGGGTAGAATTCAATTATGCTTAGTGGTCAATTACAATTAGATTTAGTGTTCAATTAGGGTAAGGGTTAGAGTCCAAATAGGGTTAGGGTTTAACTAGGGTTAGGATTAGAATAGAATAAAGTTTTGTGTTTAATTATGATATCTAGAATTTAGTATAATTTTAGAAAATGAAATGATTTGGACACAAAGAAAAAAATAGAAAAGTTGATTTTATATAGATCTTATTTCTTAATTTATTCTAAAATTATAATTAATAATTATTTAATTAATTTAAAATGAATATTTAATTTAATTTAATTTAATTGTATTAGATAATTAGTAAAACTAAATAGATAATAAATATTTTATGGATTTTAAAAATTAGAAGGGTTAGGATTATAATTCTATAACTAAAAGTAATTATAATCTTGTCTTTCATGTTGTGCTGCAAATGCTACTAGCACATATATATTATTGATTAATATATACAAAATACGCCAAGAGATATCTCTGTCGAGGCACCTATTTTATAATAGTTCAACTATTGGTCCATTTTTGTTCAATATAAGTTGTATTTTAAATCATTATGTGTTGTTTTTATAACAACAAATAGATTTTTTGTGTTCAACTATTAGTCCATATGTGTTGAATATAAAAGGTAGAGATATCAAAGATTTATGGTTATCAATAAGTATTTAGTCCACTTAGGTTGTATATTAATTTTAATTTAAATAAAAATATCATATTCTACAAGCAACAAATGATATTTTTTTGGTTCAACTATTGGGGGTTCCATGATTAAGTTTTGGTTGAACCTTTAAAAAGTCAAATTTTAGACACTTCTCAAAAGATCTGCTGATGTGGCGAGTTGCATGATGAGTTGCGCCTCCAAACCTTAGTTATAGATAAATAAGGGACCGGTCTACATTTATAAAAAAAAATGAAGGTTCTACGATATTCCAGTTAATTGCTACATGCTTAGAAAGTTAGCCTACATGACTACTGGGCCCTCTCCCCTAAAGGAATAAGGGGACATCACTAGGTCGATGACAAACAATGACAAGTTGTTTTAACAAGGGAACATGAGACCAAAAAAAGACTTAGGAAAAATAAAGTCAGACAAAGGAAATAAAACAATAAAACAAAAGGGGGCCCAACCTAGACAAAGCGATGGCGATTAAGTCATTTTAAAGCCTTCCCAAAAAGTAATGGCCAAATAGATCCCATCCAAGGTGTAAGATGAACACTAGGGTTTTACATGAAGATGAAGGTAAAACACCAACCTTAGGCTTTTTCCAAACACCATAGATGACCAGAGACACAAGGCAGGATAAAATAAAACACAGAGAACAAAACTTTGAAGCTCCATCACTACCCATAACCCTTAACCCTTAAACCCCAAACCCTTAAACCCTCTACCCTCTTTGTCTCTCAAGTCTCTCCCTCCTACCCCCTCTCCCTCTCTTAGGTCTCTCTCTCAAGTCTCTCCCTCCTACCCCTTCTCCCTCTCTTGTGGTCTTTTCTCTCACTCACTCACTCCCCTATCTCTATCCCT
>VDFB02238106.1:32584-51336 GCA_007258455.2 Sequoia sempervirens | reverse complement strand
TTCTTAGAAGAGATTAAAGGTGGATTATGGAACTCAAGGGTTACCATAAAAAGGATTAAAGCAAAGACTGAGATCTATTTAAAAGCCACGGTCATGAAGATATTAAAGATGTCACATGCAAAAACCTAGTAGCTAGAGTAATGAAATACGGTGCCAAAGGGATAGTGTGATACGGGGCAGATTTCTGAGATCTCCATTATCTAGTACAAGGAAATACATCATTTGTTATTTATTTAATTAAAATAAATCATTCTAAACCCTATATAGGATACATTGATACTTCAAAAGCCTCTGAAGGAATTTGAGATTATGCAAATATATGTCAAGTAACATTCATAAGGTTTAGAAAATCTTGATCACTCTCTAGAATAGCCCATTAAACATGGGTTGTGCTTGAATGCACTACATAATTGATATAACACAACCACTCTGCATATCAACTAGAGTTATAGGCTCTTTATTGTAGCAAGAGGTAATCACTCTTCGATCATGCTATAATTACATTCTAACCTGTTAAACTTGAGACAACTTGAATGCACCCAATGATGATTGACACCTACATTATACAACCTGAATTAACTACATTATATGAGTGCCTACATTTCTATCACAACATAGCCACATTAAACTTGGGTCACACATGAATGCATCCTCTATTTGTTAGAGCACAGTTGTGCCACATGACCAATAGAGTTATGGATGACATAATTATAGTCACAAGAATCTGTCTCTTGGTTCTGATCTTATGGTGATTCCACACAACAAAATCTAGACATGAAATTCTTAAAACCCTTAACCTGTAAAAATGAAATTTGATGAGATGTTGCTTTAAAATATGATTTTCAAATCTGGAACTACAAATCTAACTTCACAACTGAATTCTGCAAAAAGACAATGACTACCCTCAACCTGGCGATATCTTCCTGAATTTCTTCTAATTTTTCCTAAGAAAATCATCCTTAGTTCTCCACAAATTGTCTCAAGTAGAGCAAAACATTATCGCAATAAATTAGGCGTGAACTCACTTTTCTTTATGTTGGCCATAATTTGATTTTTTTTAATTTTTCATGTTTGTCAAAAATTTGACGAAAATGATAGCCAACATTTCGACGAACCCCAAGTTCGTGAAAATTTCGACGAACGTCGGGGATAAACTTTCAAAAAATTGGAAATTACACATCAAATTTTACAAGCACCTGACGAATATCAAATTTTACATATTTCATCAGACAGTTTCGTCGGATTTTGCAGTCAAATGTATTAGTGCAATGTACGAGAAGATCTTTGGAAACTAGGCATGAAAATTGAAGGTTAAAGAGAATGGGGGTGCCAAACATAGAGTACTCATTTCCCCTTGGTCGTCGATTTTCTCTAAGTTCCCTCAACCTCATCCTTGGCGTTTGTATTGACCTTGTTTTCAGTCCTCCAAACTCTTCGTTGGTGCTGGTATTGACCTTGTTTTAACTCCAAACTCTTCCTCGGTGTTGGTATTGACCTTGTTTTCTCTCCTCCAAACTCTTCCTCGGCACTGATATTGACCTTGTTTTCACTCCTCCAAACTCTTCGTCGGCGCTGGTATTGACCTTGTTTTAACTCCAAACTCTTCCTCGGTGCTGACATTGACCTTATTTTCACTACTCCAAACTCTTCATCGGCATTGGCATTGACCTTGTTTTCGCTACTCCAAACTCTTCCTTGACGCTGGCATTGACCTTTCACTTCTCCATTTTGATGAGCTACAACTTGGTTTCGTTAGCTTTTACAATATGTTAATTAAGTTCAAAATTTTGGCGCCATTTAGCTAGGTTTTAATATTCTACAATATAGTTAAGTATATATTAGCTATATTTTACATAATAAATAATATAATTAACTATTATTATAATTATATTATATTCTTCTTAAAATTATTAATCAGTATAGTGTATAATTAATAATTAATAATAATGCACATATAATACAAAATATAATTAATATAATATATATTTAATATAATAGTAATATATATTAATATGAGAGAGAGAAACTAAATTTTGATTGGTTGTTTCATTTCAACAATCCAAGGATGGCATTTGTCCTTAGGGATTTATGCTCAAGGTAGCATGCCATTTGATTAAAGATATGATAATTCTCCTTTAAGACCTCTTCAATGTACCCATTGCACACTTAAGGAGACAAAGATAAATATAGGGAAGAAAATATAGAGAGAGAGGGAGATAATGACAAAGATACAAATAGAAAGGGAGACAAAGAGATAGAGAGAGGTAGAGAGATAAAGAGATAAGGATGAATAGAAATAGATATAGGGAGGGTGATTGACATGTCTCTCCTTGTCGCTCTCTATGTCTATCTATCATTATCACCTCTTCCCCCCTATATCTATTGAGATATCTCTCCTCTCCCCCCTTTCTCTCTCATTCACTCCATCTCTCCTCCATCTCTCTCCCCTCTCTATGTATCTCTCTATTTATCTTTTTTTATCTCTCTTCTCTCTTTCTATCTATATCCTTTCTCTCCTCCCCTCTCTATCTCCCCCTCTCTATCTCTCACCATCTCTCCCTCCCTATCCCCCCTATCCATCGACTCTCTATCTCCACCTCTCTTCCCTTCTCGTTTGATATATCTCCATCTCTCTTTCTCTTCCCATATATCTCTATCTCTCTCTCTCTTTCTCTCCCCATATATTAACTAAGAAGCCATGCAAGTATACAATAGTATATGTTGGTAAAAATATTATAGTTTTTTATTAAACTATAAGTAACACTTATCTTTCTAATGTCAAGCCTTCTTATAAAAATAGTGTTTTATTAAAATATAAGTAGATGTATCACCCACTCTTCATTCAACCTTAAATGCAAATGTAATTGTTTTGTTGCTTTTGTCAAATTCATTAACAAACTATTCTTGGATTGAATAAAGTTATTATGTCCTTCTCCTCTTTCAAATAATTGGAACAATATTAAGCGAGATGGAAGGGAGAAAACTAAACTCCTTCAAAATAGGGGTAGTTGTGGGTTTGTTGGTTTTCTTTGTATACTATATACTTAGTTCCTCTAGGATAAATAATTCACTTTAGATCATTTTCTTAGTTGTGTATCCTAACTAATAGAGAGTAAGCTTTTTTCATTTTAATTGACTACTACATAATAGTTTATGTGTTGAAAATTGTTTCCATTCTTTGTAGTTTTTTTTTTTTTAAAGGTGCATTGTATAATATTGAGGTAGCGCTTTTGACCGAATATAGACGGTTCAACAAACCTGAAACAACAAACCGCGAGCCTGAGGCCAGTGAGGCACAATGCCTGCGAGCACTTTATTGTGAAGGTTTGAACCACGGTGGCCGTCCACCACAACAAGCTGACTTGACCACGGAACATATAAGCGTTCTTTGTAGTTTTACATTGGAATACAAATCATATTTAATTTTCCTTTTGATATACTTTTGCATGAGTGTTGTTTGAAATAAGTGCTTCATAACCCATCTAATCAAATCATAATTAACACAAAATGTAATGAATTTTTCTAAAGAAAAGAACACTTGACCCAATCATAAGTGTATGGCCTTAAAAGAAAGGAGTGATCCACCTTAGCAATAACAACTACCTGATTTAGATCTGGGTATGTGCAGGATCATGATGGGCCAAAAAGTGGCAACATGAAAAAAGTAGCATTTTGAACTTGCCAAAAAATGTGAAATTCCCAAGTTGACTTTTTTTTTGGGTTGGATATCAATACATTGCTCCATAGCAATGCCCAAGCCAAAGTACTATTATGCCTTGCATAACCACCCCCATTTTGATTTGGAACAAAATGGGTACCCCTTTTCTCTTTCTAGTTTCTTTTGCTTTTGGTTATTTATTTTCCTCTTGGGGGTGCTTCTATTTTTTGCCTAGGCTTGTTTGCTGTTTTGCATGATTTCAATTTTGGTTCTATCTCTGCCTAAGTTGGTTTTCTTCTTGCTAGAAATTCTGTAAAATAATTCATGTAAGTAATGGTGGATTTATTAGTAATATTTCATTTGCTTATGAGGGACTAATGCACTTTCTTTGTAGGATTGAATCATACACTTGATGATATTTGCTAGGGGAGCTCAGTTGTAAGGCATTCCTCAATCCAGTTGGTCCTAAAAATTAGTTAAGGAAAAAGTTGGCAAGACCCCAGGGATGTCACAGTGAGTGAAATTCATGTGCAGTCAACTATCGGTAGGACATCAATCGAAGTCATGATGACTAGGAGCTTCCCTTCGACATAAAGTTCTCTTTCGCAGAAGGGTCTTGATGAGATCTAAATGTTTCACTGATCGACAGCAGAGATAATGCATACCGATGGGAGATTTTGACTTCAGGGTGAAGTCTCGACGACTTCACAAAGTCTCAGCGACTTCACAAAGTCTCAGCGACTTCACAAAGTCTCACCGACCAGCGGAGCCAGGGGTAACACTTTGGTAAGAGCTATCTCTTTGGTGGAAGGTCTCCCCAAGTGCTTCATGTCTCACCGACCACTGATAGGACATACCTTTCGAGGAGAGGTTTGTCTTTGGAGTGAAGTCATGGTGAGCTCTTCGTGTCTCGCTGATCGGCTCATAAGTGAACGCCTCGGCCAAATAATTGGCATTTGACATGAGGTCTTGGAGAAGTCTGTTGGTCTTGCTGACTGACAGTGAAAATTTCCCATTGTAGGGAGATCTGTTTGTTAGTATGAAGTCTCAGCGAGTCCGCAAGGTCTTACCGACCACCAATGGGGTAGACGTGAAAGGCTCATGTGCATCAGGGTAACGTCTCACTGAGCGGCTCCAGTCACACCAACATAGCGTGAGGGGATTCTATCAGTGTGTCTTCGGTGAGAGAATCAATGTGTCTCACCGACACGAAGGAGCCTTCGCCCAAAGATTTTGAGTTTGACATAACCTCTTGCCGAAAGGAATAAGTCTTGGCGATGGGGGTGTGGTGTCGGCAGGAAGTCTTGCTGATCAAGCAAGCTCTCCTCGAACTCAAATAAACTCTCAGCGAAGCAGGGAGACTTCAGTGGGAGGTCTCAACATAACAATAAGCTCTCGAAAACATGACATACTATCGGCATAACCTCTTGCCGATTCAATAGGGTCTGGCCAAAATGAAACAAAATCGTCAGAGGATCTAGGGCTCGGTGTAATCTCTCATCGACTTGTGATGGTCACACCAAGGAAAAAAGGGCCCCAGATCAAATAGGATAGGAGGAAATTAGAGAGACTCTAAGAAAATGAAAGGGCTTCGCTATGAGGTCACAGCAACAAGTGATAGTCTCGCTGACATGAGGAAGCTCGCTGAAAGATTTGCATCTTTGCCAGGAGGTCTTAGTGACAGTAAGGAGTCTTGCCGACAACAAGGTAGGCTCGGTAAGAGAAGAGGAGTTCGGGGTAAGGTCTCCCCGAAGCAGGATTGTCTTCCCGACATAGAAAAATGAGACTGCCAATGGATGACGCCCTCGGTGTAATGTCTTGTTGAGACAATGAAGTCTCACTGATGTGGAAGGAGCTCGAGCTCGAGGGGATAGGAATGAACTTGGGGAGAAAGCAAGGGGTGCCATAACGTCTTACCAAAGCAGATGGTCTTACCAATGCAGAATGGGCTCGCCAAATGAAGAAGGACCTCGACATGACCTCTTGCCGATGTGCTCGGGTCTTGCCGACAGCGATGGATTTCCCAGTAAAGGAGGCATCGATATGACCGAAAGGAACTCGCTAGGAACTCTGGCTGACAGTATAAGGTCTCACCGAAAGAAATTTGAGCCTAGAAGAAGCTCCCTGAAGGACTAAGGAGATTGCCATGACCTCACATCGATGGCGATTATCTCAGAGACCTAGGTGTGTATCGACATAACTTCTGCAACCCGCCGAAACGTCTCACCAATTGACCCATGCTACACCGACGACTACTGAAAGATGAAATCGCATTGGGGAGACACGATAAGTGTCTCACCAACATGTGATTTAAGGTGGACCACTCTTAACTGCTTGGGAATCTGGCGTGGCATGTGATCGTCCAATCAGAAGGAGCTAAGATGGGCCATTGACCGATTGACCGCCCCTGTGGAAAAGACTAACAGAATGCAAGTAAGATGGATTCCTTCTGAGAACAGATGATGATGGATTGGCTCAGGCGATGGTGTTTAGATCTACAAGGAGGCTTGATGGTGCTTCTAGAGGATGGTCAACATATACAGAAGTCCAGAATAGGAAGGAAGCCAAAGGAAAGAAGAAACAGTGTCTCATAAGGACAGTTGTAGTGACTACTGGCAATGAGGTAGATCAGTATTAATGGAGATATTCTGAGCATTCAAGGTGACCCCAACAGAGTTTGAAGGTGGACACGAAGACAGGAGAGTTAATGTTGCAGATGTAAAAAGATCTAAGATCCCCCCTAGAATAACTTTTCAGCAAGATGGACAGCAAGGATTAACATTGAATGCAGCTTTGAATCTCCTCAAAAGGATCTGAGAGCCGACTCTCCTGAAGTAGATATTTTGTAAAATCCTAAAGTAGTGGGCAGCACATTCTCATTGGCACATCCTGTATAAAAGGCATTCTGGCCTCTTTGTAAAGGTTAGAATTTTTAGAGAACTTCCAAGGCTAGGAGATATAGGATTAGAGGTTAAAAGTTAGAAATTAGAAAGAAAGTCAGTTGGAGAAGATAGAAGCTGATCCTGATTCCTTGTAATAGAACTTTCTTCTATCTTCTTGGTTAGGATTTAGGTTTGATATAGGTTGCAATGTATTTCCAGATTCTTTTAGTGTAAATGGAAAGAAACTGGAATCACATATTATCTGTACACTGGTGATTGTGCCAGCTTTGTAAATGTTGCTTATCTATTTCACTAACAATAGAAGCAACCAGATTAAAAATCTATTTCATGTTGTGTTTCAAAATGATATTTTTCTTAAGTTAATCATTTGATTTGTGAAGTCCTCAAGGAATGAAGTTTGATTTTTATGTTTTATTTAAATAGATGACTTGCAATCTGCTATCAAATTAACACTAGGAATGAATACAACTGTGTGTTAATCACAAGTTAATCTTGTTCTTCAGTTTTAGTTTACAGTTCCTTGAAGCTAACAAGTCTGGTTAACATTGGATGAATCATTATTCTTTTCTGTTCCAAAACCCTGACCCATCTTTTTATATTTCTTTAAAACCCCAATTAGATTAGGTTTTACTTCATGTTTGATCTAAGAACTATCTAGAAGCTCAACACCAGTAGGCCCCTTGAACATTACTGTTACATTGACCAATTGAGCAACATCAGCACAATTGAGAACCAACTACATAGACCTTGGGAGCTAAGATATCTATGTGATCATCTTTCTCTTTCAGGAGAAACAGAGTAGTAGTATTTTGTTTGCATGTTGTTGTGCCAAAAGCACCGTCAACAGAGAACTGGCACTAGAAGGAGGGCCTAAAAGGGAAAATTAAATAAAGTTGGGTTTTCCTCTTCAGAAAGGTCCCATAGAGTTCTTTGGTCAGCTGAAAATCCACCACCCTTGATAGAACTCAAGATCCCAATAAGACACAAGAGTCATAAGACTGGCTCAACCATCATACCACCCTTGTCAGCTTTGCTCACTCCACCAGGCTTTTCACCAATACCCCACTGGGTACCCATCAATCCACCACATCCATCTCAACTGTCATCACAACTGGTTCAACCCATACAACAGTTAGCTCAGCCACCACCACCGCCACCAATGACATTCTTTCAAAATAATCCCTCTCAATTAGTGACTATCCCTAGAGGTTTTCATGATATGCCCAAGAACCCTGAGAAATTTTTCCCCAAGTACATTCATGGTGAATTGAGGAGTGCTGAAGAGCACATACAAGCTTTCAAGGATGCTTGTACTAGAGCTCAAATAGCCCACTATGATGTAGTTTGTAGGTTGTTCCCATATTCCTTAGGGGGAGGGAAGTGCATAACCTGTACCTTTAACTTCCCCAAGGGTTCCCAGGCCCCTGTCCCGGATAGGTCCATGTTTTCAGTCTCACTGCACTGCTTGAATCCCAAACCCTTCCTGCTCTGTCCTCTACCACAGGTATGTCCAAAACCCTCGCCCCACTGTGTTCCACTGAATGTATAGAGGACTACAAGATCCTATCCTGCCACTGAGAATAGAGCCATTCAAGCTTACTTTAGGGTTATAGACCCCTTGCTTAGCTTGTTCTTGCAAAGTACTTATCAACCAGCTGATATTGACTCTCTATCCAAAGTCTATCATCTAGCTATCAAGCTGTAGCAACAAATCAGTTCTCAACAAGGAGGCCTGGGAGGAGGTTTCCCTTCAATGGGATATTAGATGCATAGCCCAACCCCTCTATTCAATACTGTCCCGAGAATGTCTCCTTCCCATTATGGGACTGTGTCTGAATTGCAAACCCAACCACCGGTTCCATTCTTTGCTAAGGGAACTCCTAACTTCTCCCAACAACTGCAGGTTCCTCCAAGCTCCCATGGTTATCATAACCAAATTGGAACTCCAAGTCATGTTGATCAGCCACCCGTTGTTAAGAGCATGGAAAGTGAAAAGGCAGTCCAACTTACAAATGAGGTAGAAACTCCTAGTTGTCAATCACCTATCCTGGAAGCTGGCACGATATGGCTCACATCAATCCCTCTAAAGGGCGTACCATCCCAACTTCACAAAACAACAACACTAGGTACTCTATCGTAATAATAAATAAATTACAAACCAAAGGGTTATCAGGCCAAAATCCATCTAATTAGGGCTAATTAATCCCATCAGAGGGTATAACCCCTCAAAGCCAACAACAAAAAGACAAATGGAACATGGCCTAACAATGGTGGAGTTCCCTCATAAATATCAAGCTACCGGAGGAGAGATCTGCCATACAAACGTAATGACCTCAACTTCATGACCAACTGGTGCGGCCGCATGATACCGCAGAACCCACTCGAGGTGAACCGGCCTCGTGATGGAGAAGTTGTCAGAGATGGCATGAAGATGCCCACACCTTCCTGTGAACCCATGAGGCATTCAGCTGATAATCGCAATGGTTTCTATGACCTCTTTGAGGAGTGGACCTTCATTCCCAAGGTAAGAGGAGAACAAACCCGGGAGGAAGATTCATATGATGCCCAAGTTTTCAAAGCAAAGGAGAACACTTTGAGAAATTAGAATAAGGACCCACTTGAATTAAGGCCCTGCACGCCCAATCAAGCATGGTGCCTCCAACCAAGGTGCTGATAATAATCCTCTCCACCAAAAGGCCCACTGGAATGGCAATAAGGGTAACTCTCCCGGTGTTTTCAAAAGTAGTGCCAATTATAATATAGAATTTGACATTGTTTCTGAGATGTAAAAACAAAAAACTTCTTTGTCATATTTTGACATCTTAAAGTGGTGCCCTGCCCAAAGGGAGATAGTGTTGAAAGCTTTGGAGTAAGTTGACAAATCAAAAGGAAAGAACAAGGTGGCCCCTGCTAGGGACGTGAATGCAACCTTGTACAGAAACAAGGTAGGTACTCCACCATTTCTTTTGAGTTTAAGAATTTGTGGAAAGAATCTACATAATTGTTTGCTAGATTCAGGAGCTTCAGGAAATGTCATGCCATATTCCATATGCAGGAAATTGGGATTGAGCCCTGTACAAACTAACAAGAAGGTCATCCAACTTGACAAAACAAAGGTCAACGTAGTTGGAGAATTGAAAAATGTACATGTGCAAGTAGGGTCAGACCCTAGGATTCAAACCAATATAGATGTCCAAATGACAAACATCCCATAGACATATGGTATGTTACTTAGTAGAGATTTGATGAAAGGTATAGGGGGATATCTTTCCCTTGACTTTTCACATATATGGCTGCCATGGAGAGGAATTCCAACTCATATTGGGATTGAAAGTGAGCCCCGCATCAAGCATATTATTACTGAATATGATTGCCCCAATGAAGTAGCCTATTTCAAAACTAGGATAGGAGTGTACAAAAGAGATGAAATTTTAACCTTTTCTGTCCTAGATCCTAAAGAACTGCCAGTACCAAAGTCTCCTGATCTTATGATTGATGAAAATCAACAAGCATTGATCAATAAGTTGCAACAAGATCAACTGGTCTTGGGAGAAGATGTAGATTTGCAAAGCCTTTTGCTCCCTAACTGGTGCAGGGTACATTACCAAAACCATTCTGAACTGACTTGTCAACCCTGCATTGAAATTTTAAATCATGTTTCCAAAGCCGAGGAAGCTAGCACAAGCCACCCTAAGACCATTGCAGACTGCTTCTCATTTGAAGCCAAAGAAGCAATGATGCTAACCAAGGATAGGACACTCCTGAAAGAAATTCCTTCCCAAATTGAACTGGCCTCAGTCACATGTCTTAACCAACATACTCATGTGGAACAACCCCAAGGCTTGCTTGACATTCTTGCACTCATAAGTATGCTAGAACCTAAGAGGTTAATCAAAAGCACAAAGGACTGTCTAAAGGATAGCCACAAATTGGATGATATAACTAAGCAAGGACTAGAAATTACACCTGAGGAACTTGTTCAACACCTCCCCTTCACATTTGATGCAAAAGATCAAACAACCCTACCTATGGCTCATTCTATCCAAACACCCACAATAACTTCAAAAGGATCAACCCCAACCTGTGATCAGCTATGGACCCTCACATTTGACATATCTAAGTCCAAAACAGGTTGTGGTGTTGGGATTGAACTAACCAGCCCAAAAGGGAAAACATTATTTTCTTCTTACAGGATGCAATTTGGATGCACTAATAATGTGGCAAAATATGAAGCTCTGGCATAAGGACTAATGTTTGCACATAAGAAGAAAGTTACAGCCTTGATGGTCAAGGGGGATTCAGAAATTGTTGTCAAGCAAGTGCACAACCAATACACATGTCACAACAGAAGGCTGGCAGCTTACAAGAATCGGGTGTGGAACCTGATTGAGGACTTTGACGCCTTTGGGATTAGCTTAATCCCTAGAGAAGAAAATCAGGTAGCTAATTTGTTAGTTGTTGCTGCAAGCACCCTGGAACCTATGCAAGGCTCCAAGCTAAAGAAATTCTCCGTGGAATTAATTTTCACCCCTGTAGTTCCTGATAATATCAAGAACTTTCAAGTCTTTGAGGATGATCAACATATTCTTGCCTTCTTAGCAAGCTCAGATGTGTTTGAAGGGAAAATTATTGATGAGTCCAACAGAGACCAGGGGGATTGGAACCCTGAGGAATGTGATATAGAAGGAGTTCTTAACTTAAAGAATAATAACATTCCCAAGGGAATAGTGGCCCTGGAAATTTTTTTTGATTCAAATCCAAGGGCTCAAGAGAAGATATCAGCTGAAGACAAAGGAGGCGAGTATGAAATAGTTAACTTAGCTGATTCTGGTCCTGGAAGGAATGTCTATATAGGGAAATCCTACCTTGAGGCAATTAGAAAAGACATATTGGTGGCACTTAAGAAAGATATTTATGCAATTTCTTGGGGATATGAAGACTTAAAGACATTTGATGCCTCTGTTATGACTCACACTATTCCCTTGAAGCCCGAAGCTAAGCCCTTCTGACAGAAGCAACACCCTGTTAATGCCTTGATCGAACCATTGATCTTTAAAGAGGTCCAGAAGTTGCTCTCTACAAGGATAATCTTCCCTGTGCACCATTCAACTTGGGTGGCTAACTTAGTCCCAGTTCGTAAGAAGAACGGGGAGATCAGGCTGTGTGTCGACTTCAAAAATCTCAATAGAGCCTCAGAAAAGGATAACTACCCACTTCCTTCTCTGGATGAAGTCTTGCATACTGTCAATGGATCTCAAATGATATCATTCTTGGACAGTTACTCTGGATATAATCAGGTCATGGTTAACTGTGAAGACAGAATGAAGACAACCTTCAATATGAAATGGGGAACTTTTGCATATAGAAGGATGCCATTCAATCTGATAAATGCTGGAGCAACTTTCCAATGCCATTCGGTCTAATAAATGCTGGAGCAACTTTCCAGTGTGCCATGGACATAGCGTTCAAGGACCTAATTGGTAAGTGCATCATTGTCTACATGGACGACCTGATGGTGTCTTCTAAGGACTGACTAAATTATGTTGCAGACTTAGCCAAGGTTCTTGAGAGATGCATCCAGTATGGCGTTTCCCTGAATCCCAACAAGTGCATGTTAGTCAGAGGAAAGCTCTCCTGGGTTAGTAATTTTTGAAAGAAGAGAGTTTCAATCTCAGCCAGATCAGTGTGAGTCAATTGCTAGAGATCCTGCAGGCCGGGGAACATGAAAGGTGGAATCTCTTTGGAAAGATCAACTTCATAAGAAAATTTATCACAGGCTTTGCAGAGATGGTAAAGCCACTAAATGAAATGATGAAGAAGGACACTAGAACAAAGTGGACTGAGGAGGTGAAGGACGCATTTGCGCAAGTGAAGCAATCCATCTCAAAAGCACCCGTGCTCACTAGACCTGACTATTTCAGACCGTTTTACATCTACTCTTTTGCCTCTGAGCATTCATGCATGACTATTTTAACTCAACGAAAAGAAGAGGCAGAGGAGAGGCCGATTGCATTCATGAGCTCTCCATTCAAGAACGCAGAAATCAAATATCCACCTCTAGAGAAGCAAGCTTTCACACTAGTTCGGGCTGTCAAGAAGTTTTGGCATTACATCCTCTGAAGCAAGTCGTCGATGTAGTCTCTGACGCGGTTGTTAAGTCCCTACTCATGTAGAGTGAGCTGGGAGAAAGGAGAGGCAAATGGATGGCCATCCTGCAAGAATTCGACCTGGGGATACACCCTATGAAGCTGGTTAGGGGCACAGGTTTATCCAAGTCCATGGTGAATGCTGACGACGACATCATCTGTCAGCAATACACGACCCAGTCTTTCTCTAATGACCCATGGTACGTTGATACCATTTGCTTTATGCTTAGCAATCGTTGTCTAGAAGGAATGAATGCGACTCAAAGGAGAGCCTTGAGGCTAAAGAGTTCTCATTACATGCTCCAAGGAGGGTTGCTATACAGGAAGAATTATGAAGGAGTATACTTGAGATGCCTTGATCATCAAGAGGCCAAACATGTGATCTCTGAGTTTCATGGGAAACATGGCACAGGTCACAGGTCTGCAGATTCATTGGCACACCAGATCCTCAGATCTGGTTATTACTGGCCCTGTGTATTGAAATATGGCCATTAGCATGTGATGACGTGTCACACCTATTAGATTTATGCACCAAGAGAACACCATTCAGCCATGCCTTTGCAGCCTGTCTATGAGGTAAGGCCATTTTCCCAATGGGCACTAGATTTTATTGGAGTGATTAATCCAAACTCTTCTGTAGGACATAAATTCATCTTGACTGCCATTGACTACTGCACTAGATGGATAGAGGCTATACCCTACAAGAACAACACCACAGAGGTAGTGATCAAGTTCCTCACCGAGTGCATCACTACAAGATTTGGGGTACCCTTCGCTCTGGTATGTGACAATGACTCTACTTTTTCTTCTGCTGAGTTTATTTCCTGGGCATATGATCACAAGATTGTCTTAAAATATTCTTCAAATTATTACCCACAAGGCAATGGAGTTGCAGAGTCAACCAATAAGAATCTCTTAGGGGTAATTAAGAAACTGTTAGAGCATAACCCTAGAGACTGGCATACCCAGCTAAGATTCGCATTATGGTCAGATAAGACTAGGATCAAGGCTGCTTTAAACACCTCGCCCTTCAAGCTGGTATATGGCCAAGAGCTTGTCTTTCCTATCCATCTGCAAATACCTATCCTTGAGTTCATGCATAAATTCTACTCTAGTGACAATAGGATAGAGGTGAGACTAGTTGCTTTGTTGAAATTAGAAGAACAGAGAGATGCCGCCTTGCACCAATTCTCTAGGCACCAGGCTATTGTCAAACGTTGGTTTGACAAAAGAGTTAAAATTAAAGCTTTTAGGATATCAGACCTTGTGTTGCTTTGGGATAAAGCTAGTAAAAAGAAGGGCAGTCACCAAAAGTTTGACAAACTCTGGCTAGGTCCTTATCAGATTGCTGAGATCCTAAGGGAAAATGCTTTCCGATTGAGTAGCCTAACTAGAGAACCTGTTCCTTTGCCTATCAATGGACAGTTTCTTAAACACTATTTTGAACCATGAAGTTGGAATTTTTTTGGGTGATGCATTTGTATAAATAAATTTTGCTTGTAAATAGTTTCTGTGTGTAAATAACTCTTTCCTTTATGTGAATAATTTGCTACTCTTTGTGTAAATAATTTTCTCATTGTTTGTAAATAGTTTGTTGTTTGTTTGTCTTTCCTTTTTCTCTTTCTATTTCCCTTGTTCCATGGTTTCTGTTTTGTTTTGTTCTTTGGGTGTTTATCTATTGTTTCCATCTTGGAATGGTGGTTGTTATTTGAAGCATACTTTGGTCACTAGGAGAGAAGTGGTTTAAATATTTTTAGGTTTTCTGATTGGATGATTTTGTCTTGAATTCTTTGTTCATGTTTGTTGTCAACAATAGTTGTGGAAGGTCTTGGAAACAAGGTGCAAAGTAAGTAACCTTCATTAGCTCCTCTAAATCTTTCACAAATCATTAAGACCATCTCCTCTTGTAAGGGTATATATGTCCTAGGACTATGGTGTTGCAAGATTTGAGTGAAAAATATGATTCCAAAATGTTGTCTTGAGGTCCATAGTAGTTTTCAACCCAGACAAGATGTTAAACATCTAACATATTGAAAAGAACTAATTGGAATATCTGACACTCTATGAGAAAGAAAAAAAAGAAAGAAAGAGAAATAGAAAAGAAAAAAAATTACCTAAAGAGAAAAGGATTCAATATGAATGGGTGATTCCAATATCTCTACCGGGGCTATGGACACCTGACTGGCAGTAGAGCAATGTTGTGAGGAAACTAGAGGTATCTCCATCGGGGCTATAGATGCTTGACAAGTAGCGAAGCAATGCCCAGGATATCATTGCACGACAAATAAAAGGAATCAACTCATGTAGCTCAAATATTGCACATTATTGTTCAAAAAATAGGGAAAACTTTATGAAAGGATGATGCACTATCAAGCACACATGTAGATTCAAGGCTAGTTACTGTTGGCTTACGTTTAAGATTCTAGCTCAACCTTGCTTGTTAAAACTGACCCAACTGGAGTTGTGATGGTCATGAACAAGGAGTTCTAGGTAGCTGAAGCCTTCAGCTTCTTGAAAATGGTTAAGCCATTTTCCGAGCCGAGTCACCATTTGTTATGCCTTGCATAACCACCCCCATTTTGATTTGGAACAAAATGGATCCCTCTTTTCTATTTTTGGTTTCTTTTTTTTTTGGTTATTTATTTTCCTCTTGGGGGTGCTTCTGTTTTTTGCCTGGGCTTGTCTGTTGTTCTGCTTGATTTCAATTTTGGTTCTGTCTCTGCCTAAGTTGGTTTTCTTCTTGCTAGGAATTCAGCAAAATAATTATAAGCAATGGTGGATTTATTATAATATGTCTTATTTGCTTTTGAGGACCAATGCAGACCTTTCTTTTGCAGGATTGAATCATACACTTGATGATATTTGCTAGGGGAGCTTAGTTGTAAGGCATTCCTCAATCCAGTTGGTCCTAAAAATCAGTTAAGGCAAAAGTTGGCAAGACCCCAGGGATGTCACAGTGAGTGAAATTCATGTGCAGTCAACTATTGGTAGGACATCAATCGAAGTCACGGCAACTAGGAGCTTCCCTTCAACATAAAGTTCTCTTTCACAGAAGGGTCTCGACAAGATCTAAATGTTTCACCGATTGACAGCAGAGAGAATGCATACCGGTGGGAGATTCTGACTTCAAGGTGAAGTCTTGGCGACTTCACAAAGTCTCGTCGACCAGTGGAGCCCAGGGTAACACTTCGGTAAGAGCTATCTCTTCGGTGGAAGGTCTCCCCAAGTGCTTCGTGTCTCACCGACCACCGATAGGACATACCTTTTGGGGAGAGGTTTGTCTTCAGAGTGAAGTCATGGTGAGCACTTCGTGTCTTGCCGATCAACACATAAGTGAACGCTTCGGCCAAACAATTGGCATTCAAGATGAGGTCTTGGCGAAGTCTCTTGGTCTTGCTGACTGACGATGAAAATTTCCCATTGTGGTCTATTTGTCGGTATGAAGTCTCAGCGAGTTTACAAGGTCTTACTGACTGCCAATGGGGTAGACGTCAAAGGCTCATGTGCATCGAGGTAACATATCACCGAGCGGCTCCGGTCACACTGACATAGCGTGAGGGGATTCTATCAGTGTGTCTTCGGTGAGAGAATCAATGTGTCTCACAGACACGAAGGAGCCTTCGCCCAAAGATTCTGAGTTCGGCATAACCTCTTGTCAAAAGGAATAAGTCTCAACGACTGGGGTGTGGTGTCGGCAGGAAGTCTTGCGATCAAGCAGGCTCTCCTCGAACTCAAATAAACTCTCGGTGAAGCGGGGAGACTTCAGTGGGAGGTCTCAGTGAAATAATAAGCTCTCGGTGACATGACATACTATCGGCATAACCTCTTGCCGATTCAATAGGGTCTAGCCGAAATGAAACAAAATCGTTAGAGGATCTAGGGCTCGGTGTAATCTCTCATCGACTCGTGATGGTCACACTGAGGCAAAAAGGGCCCCAACTCGAAGAGCACAGGAGGAAATCAAAGAGACTCTAAGCAAATGAAGGGGTTTCACTATGAGGTCACAGCGACAAGCGATAGTCTCGCCGACATGAGGAAGCTCGCTGAAAGATTTTCATCTTCGCCAGGAGGTCTCAGTGACAGTAAGGAGTCTTGTCGACAACAAGGTAGGCTTAGTAAGGGAAGAGGAGTTCGGGGTAAGGTCTCCTCGAAGCAGGATTGTCTTCCTAACATAGAAAAATGAGACCACCAAAGGATGATGCCCTCAGTGTAATGTCTCACCGAGACGATGAAGTCTCGCCGACGTGGAAGGAGCTCGAGCTCGAGGGGATAGGAATGAACTCGAGGAGAAAGCAAGGGGTACCATAACGTCTTGCCAAAGTGGATGGTCTTACCGATGCAGAATGGGCTTGCCAAATGAAGGACCTCGGCATGACCTCTTGCCGATGTGCTTGGGTCTTGTCGACAGCGATGGATTTCCTAGTAAAGGAGGCATTGGTATGACCGAAAGGAACTCTCCATGAACTTTGGCCGATAGTATAAGGTCTCACTAAAAGAAATTTGAGCTAGGAAGAAGCTCCCCAAAGGACTAAGGAGATCGCCATGACCTCACACCGATGGTTATTGTCTCAGTGAGCTTGGTGTGTATCGACATAACTTTTGCAGCCTGTCAAAACGTCTCACCAATTGACCGTGCTACGCCAACGACTACTCAAAGATGAAATCGCATCTGGGAGACATGATAAGTGTCTCACTGACATGCGATTTAAGGCAGACCACTCTTGACTACTCAGGAATCTAGCGTGGCATGTGATCATCCAATCAGAAGGAGCTAAGATGGGCCATTGACCGATTGACCACCCCTGTGGAAAAGACTAACAGAATGCAAGCAAGATGGATTCCTTTTGAGAATAGATGATGATGGATTGGCTTGGACAATGGTGTTTAGATCTGCAAGGAGGCTCGATGGTGCTTCCAGAGGATGGTCAACATACAGAGAAGTCCAGAATAGGAAGGAAGCCAAAGGAAAGAAGAAATTATGACTCATAGGGACAGTTGTAGTGACTACTAGCAAGGAGGTAGATCAGTATTAATGGAGATATTCTGAGCATTCAAGGTGACCCCAACAGAGTTCAAAGGTGGACACGAAGACAGGAGAGTTAATGCTACAGATGTAAAAAGATCTAAGATCCCCCCCTGGAATAAGTTTTTAGCAAGATGGACATCAGGGATTCACATTGAATGCAACTTTGACTCTCCTCAAAAGGATCTGAGAGCTGACTCTCCTGAAGCAGATATTTTTTAAAACCCTAAAGCAGTGGGCAGCGCATTCTCAATGGCACATCCTGTATAAAAGGAATTCTAGCCTCTTTGTAAAGGTTAGAATTTTTAGAGAACTTCCAAGGCTAGGAGATATATGATTAGAGGTTAAAAGTTAGAAATTAGAAAGAAAGTCAATTGGAGAAGATAGAAGCTGATCCTGATTCCTTGTAATAGGACTTTCTTCTGTCTTCTTGGTTAGGATTTAGGTTTGATATAGGCTGCAATGTATTTTTAGATTCTTTTAGTGTAAATGGAAACAACCTGGAATCACAGATTATCTGTACACTGGCGATTGTGCCAGCTTTGTAAATGTTGCTTATCTATTTCACTAACAGTAGAAGCAACCAGATTAAAAATCTATTTCATGTTGTGTTTCAGAATGATATTTGTCTTAAGTTAATCATTTGATTTGTGAAGTCCTTAAGGAATGAAGTTTTATTTTTATGTTTTTTTTAAATAGATGGCTTGCAATCTGCTATCAAATCAACACTGGGAATGAATACAACTGGATGTTAATCACAAGTTAATCTGGTTCTTTAGTTTTAGTTTATAGTTCCTTGAAGCTAACAAGTCTAGTTAACATTGGATGAATCATCGTTCTTTTCTGTTCCAAAACCTTGACCCATCTTTTTATGTTTCTTTAAAACCCCATTTAGATTAGGTTTTATTTCATGTTTGATCTTAGAACTATCTAGAAGCTCAACACCAGCAGGCCCCTTGAACATTATTGTTACATTGACCAATTGAGCAACATCAACACAATTGAGTACCAACTACATAGAC
>VDFB02238106.1:14375-32484 GCA_007258455.2 Sequoia sempervirens | reverse complement strand
CTCTCTCTCTCTCTCTCTCTCTCTCTCTCTCTCTCTCTCTCTCTCTCTCTCTCTCTCTCTCTCTCTCTCTCTCTCTCTCCCCCTTTCCCTCTCTATCCCTCTCTCTCTCTCTCTTGCCCACCCTCCACCTCCTAATTACTCCTGCATATATGTGTACAAAAATCAAATATCCGATTTATAGCACCAAAATATTACATTTTAATTTTTTTTTCAAATTAGATATTATACATGAATTGGATATCCAAAACAAATCAGATATTCAATTTTTAGTACTTGTTGACGGTGCTTTTGGCATAGCAACATGCAAACAAAATACTGCTACTCTGTTTCTCCTGAAAGAGAAAGATGATCACATGGATATCTTAGCTCCCAAGGTCTATGTAGTTGGTACTCAATTGTGCTGATGTTGCTCAATTGCTCAATGTAACAATAATGTTCAAGGGGCCTGCTGGTGTTGAGCTTCTAGATAGTTCTAAGATCAAACATGAAATAAAACCTAATCTAAATGGGGTTTTAAAGAAACATAAAAAGATGGGTCAGGGTTTTGGAACAGAAAAGAACGATGATTCATCCAATGTTAACTAGACTTGTTAGCTTCAAGGAACTGTAAACTAAAACTAAAGAACAAATTAACTTGTGATTAACATGCAGTTGTATTCATTCCCAGTGTTGATTTGATAGCAGATTGCAAGCCATCTATTTAAACAAAACATAAAAATAAAACTTCATTCCTTGAGGACTTCACAAATCAAATGATTAACTTAAGACAAATATCATTCTGAAACACATGAAATAGATTTTTAATCTGGTTGCTTCTACTGTTAGTGAAATAGATAAGCAACATTTATAAAGCTGGCACAATCGCCAGTGTACAGATAATTTGTGATTCCAGGTTGTTTCCATTTACACTAAAAGAATCTAGAAATACATTGCAGCCTATATCAAACCTAAATCCTAACCAAGAAGACAGAAGAAAGTCCTATTACAAGGAATCAAGATCAGCTTCTATCTTCTCCAATTGACTTTCTTTCTAATTTCTAACTTTTAACCTCTAATCCTATATCTCCTAGCCTTGGAAGTTCTCTAAAAATTCTAACCTTTACAAAGATGCTAGAATTCCTTTTATACAGGATGTCCCAATGAGAATGCGCTGCCCACTGCTTTAGGGTTTTTAAAAATATCTGCTTCAGGAGAGTTAGCTCTCAGATCCTTTTGAGGAGAGTCAAAGTTGCATTAAATGTGAATCCCTGCTGTCCATCTTGCTAAAAACTTATTCCAGGGGGGGATCTTAGATCTTTTTACATCTGTAGCATTAACTCTCCTGTCTTCATGTCCACCTTTGAACTCTGTTGGGGTTGCCTTGAATGCTCAGAATATCTCCATTAATACTGATCTACCTCCTTTCCAGTAGTCACTACAACTATCCCTATGAGTCACAGTTTCTTCTTTCCTTCGGCTTCCTTCCTATTTTGGACTTCTCTGTATGTTGACCATCCTCTGGAAGCACCATCGAGCCTCCTTGAAGATTTGAACACCATTGTCCAAGCCAATCCATCATCATCTATTCTCAAAAGGAATCCATCTTGCTTGCATTCTGTTAGTCTTTTCCACAAGGGCGGTCAATCGGTCAATGGCCCATCTTAGCTCCTTCTGATTGGACGATCACATGCCACGCTAGATTCCCGAGCAGTCAAGAGTGGTCTGCCTTAAATCGCATGTCAGTGAGACACTTATCGTGTCTCCCCGATGCGATTTCATCTTTGAGTAGTTGTTGGCGTAGCACGGTCAATTGGTGAGACGTTTTGACAGGCTGCAAAAGTTATGTCGATACACACCAAGCTCACTGAGACAATCGCCATCGGTGTGAGGTCATGGCGATCTCCTTAGTCCTTTGGGGAGCTTCTTCCTAGCTCAAATTTCTTTTAGTGAGACCTTATACTATCGTCCAAAGTTCGTGGAGAGTTCCTTTCGGTCATACCAATGCCTCCTTTACTAGGAAATCCATCGCTGTCGGCAAGACCCAAGCACATCGACAAGAGGTCATGCCGAGGTCCTTCATTTGGCAAGCCCATTCTGCATCGGTAAGACCATCCACTTTGGCAAGACGTTATGGCACCCCTTGCTTTCTCCTCGAGTTCATTCCTATCCCCTCGAGCTCGAGCTCCTTCCACGTCGGTGAGACTTCATCGTCTCGGTGAGACGTTACACTGAGGGCATCATCCTTTGGCGGTCTCATTTTTCTATGTCAGGAAGACAATCCTGCTTCAAGGAGACCTTACCCTGAACTCCTCTTCCCTTACTAAGCCTACCTTGTTGTCGACAAGACTCCTTACTGTCACTGAGACCTCCTGGCGAAGATGCAAATCTTTCAGCGAGCTTCCTCATGTTGGCGAGACTATTGCTTGTCGCTGTGACCTCATAGTGAAACCCCTTCATTTGCTTAGAGTCTCTTTGATTTCCTCTTGTGCTCTTCGAGTTGGGGCCCTTTTTGCCTCAGCGTGACCATCAAGAGTCGATGAGAGATTACACCGAGCCCTAGATCCTCTAACGATTTTGTTTCATTTCGGCTAGACCCTATTGAATCGGCAAGAGGTTATGCCGATAGTATGTCATGTCACCGAGAGCTTATTATTTCACTGAGACCTCCCACTGAAGTCTCCCCGCTTCACCGAGAGTTTATTTGAGTTCGAGGAGAGCCTGCTTGATCGGCAAGACTTCCTGCCGACACCACACCCCAGTCGCTGAGACTTATTCCTTTCGGCAAGAGGTTATGCCGAACTTAGAATCTTTGGGCAAAGGCTCCTTTGTGTCGGCAAGACACACTGATTCTCTCACCGAAGACACACTGATAGAATCCCCTCACGCTATGTCGGTGTGACCGGAGCCGCTCGGTGAGACGTTACCTCGATGCACATGAGCCTTTGACGTCTACCCCATTGGCAGTCGGTAAGACCTTGCAGACTCGCTGAGACTTCATACCGACAAATAGACCACGATGGGAAATTTTCATCGTCAGTCGGCAAGACCAAGAGAATTCGCCAAGACCTCATGTCGAATGCCAATTGTTTGGCCGAGGCGTTCACTTATGTGTTGATCGGCGAGACACGAAGAGCTCACCATGACTTCACTTTGAAGACAAACCTCTCCCCGAAAGGTATGTCCTATCGGTGGTCGGTGAGACACGAAGCACTTAGGGAGACCTTCCACCGAAGAGATAGCTCTTACCGAAGTGTTACCCTAGGCTCCACTGGTCGATGAGACTTTGTGAAGTCGCCAAGACTTCACCCCGAAGTCAGAATCTCCCACCAGTATGCATTCTCTCTGCTGTCAATTGGTGAAACATTTAGATCTCGTCGAGACCCTTCTGTGAAAGAGAACTTTATGTTGAAGGGAAGCTCCTAGTTGCCATGACTTCGATTGATGTCCTACCGATAGTTGACTGCACATGAATTTCACTCACTGTGACATCCCTGGGGTCTTGCCAAATTTTGCCTTAACTGATTTTTAGGACCAACTGGATTGAGGAATGCCATACAACTGAGCTCCCCTAGCAAATATCATCAAGTGTATCATTCAATCCTGCAAAAGAAAGGTATGCATTAGTCCTCAAAAGCAAATAAGACATATTATAATAAATCCACCATTGCTTATAATTATTTTGCTGAATTCCTAGCAAGAAGAAAACCAACTTAGGCAGAGACAGAACCAAAATTGAAATCAAGCAGAACAACAAACAAGCCCAGGCAAAAAATAGAAGCACCCCCAAGAGGAAAATAAATAACCAAAAACAAAAGAAACCAGAAATAGAAAAGAGGGATCCATTTTGTTCCAAATCAAAATGGGGGTGGTTATGCAAGGCATAACAAATGGTGACTCGGCTCGGAAAATGGCTTAACCATTTTCAAGAAGTTGAAGGCTTAAGCTACCTAGAACTCCTTGTTCATGACCATCACAACTCCAGTTGGGTCAATTTTAACAAGCAAGGTTGAGCTAGAATCTTAAACGTAAGCCAACAGTAACTAGCCTTGAATCTACATGTGTGCTTGATAGTGCATCATCCTTTCATAAGGTTTTCCCTATCTTTCGAACAATAATGTGCAAGATTTGAGCTACATGAGTTGATTCCTTTTATTTGTCATGCAATGATATCCTGGGCATTGCTTCGCTACTTGTCAGGCGTCTATAGCCCCGATGGAGATACCTCTAGTTTCCTCACAACATTGCTCTACTGCCAGTCAGGCGTCCATAGCCCCGGTAGAGATATTGGAATCACCCATTCATATTGAATCCTTTTCTCTTTAGGTAATTTTTTTTATTTTCTATTTCTCTTTCTTCTTTTTTTTCTTTCTCATAGAGTGTCAGATATTCCAATTAGTTCTTTTCAATATGTCAAATGTTTAACATCTTGTCTGGGTTGAAAACTACTATGGACCTCTAGACAACATTTTGGAATCATATTTTTCACTCAAATCTTGCAACACCATAGTCCTAGGACATATATACCCTTACAAGAGGAGATGGTCTTAATGATTTGTGAAAGATTTAGAGGAGCTAATGAAGGTTACTTACTTTGCACCTTGTTTCCAAGACCTTCCACAACTCTTGTTGACAACAAACATGAATAAAGAATTCAAGACAAAATCATCCAATCAAAAAACCTAAAAATATTTAAACCACTTCTCTCCTAGTGACCAAAGTATGCTTCAAATAAAAACCACCATTCCAAGATGGAAACAACAGATAAACCCCCAAAGAACAAAACAAAACAAAAACGATGGAACAAGGGAAACAGAAAGACAAAAAGGAAAGACAAACAAACAACAAACTATTTACAAACAATGAGCAAATTATTTACACAAAGAGCAGCAGATTATTCACATAAAGGAAAGAGTTATTTACACACAGAAACTATTTACAAGCAAAAATTATTTATACAAATGCATCACCCAACAAAATTCCAACTTCATGGTTCAAAATAGTGTTTAAGAAACTGTCCATTGATAGGCAAAGGAACAGGTTCTCTGGTTAGGCTACTCAATCGGAAAGCATTTTCCCTTAGGATCTCAACAATCTGATAAGGACCTAGCCAGAGTTTTTCAAACTTTTGGTGACTGCCCTTCTTTTTACTAGCTTTATCCCAAAGCAACACAAGGTCTGATATCCTAAAAGCTTTAATTTTAACTCTTTTGTCAAACCAACGTTTGACAACAGCCTAGTGCCTAGAGAATTGGTGCAAGGTGGCATCTTTCTGTTCTTCTAATTTCAACAAAGCAACTAGTCTCACCTCTATCCTATTGTCACTAGAGTAGAATTTTTGCATGAACTCAAGGATAGGTATTTGCAGATGGATAGGAAAGACAAGCTCTTGGCCATATACTAGCTTGAAGGGTGAGGTGTTTAAAGCAGCCTTGATCCTAGTCTTATCTAACCATAATGCGAATCTTAGCTGGGTATGCCAGTCTCTAGGGTTATGCTCTAACAGTTTCTTAATTACCCCTAAGAGATTCTTATTGGTTGACTCTGCAACTCCATTGCCTTGTGGGTAATAATTTGAAGAATATTTTAAGACAATCTTGTGATCATATGCCTAGGAAATAAACTCAGCAGAAGAAAAAGTAGAGTCATTGTCACATACCAGAGCGAAGGGTACCCCGAATCTTGTAGTGATGCACTCGATGAGGAACTTGATCACTACCTCTGTGGTGTTGTTCTTGCAGGGTATAGCCTCTGTCCATCTAGTGCGGTAGTCAATGGCAGTCAAGATGAATTTATGTCCTACAGAAGAGTTTGGATTAATCACTCCAATAAAATCTAGTGCCCATTGGGAAAATGGCCTTACCTCATAGATAGGCTGCAAAGGCATGGCTGAATGGTGTTCTCTTGGTGCAGAAATCTAATAGGTGTGACACGTCATCACATGCTAATGGCCATATTTCAATACACAGGGCCAATAATAACAAGATCTGAGGATCTGGTGTGCCAATGAATCTGCAGACTCGTGACCTGTGCCATGTTTCCCATGAAACTCAGAGATCACACATTTGGCCTCTTGATGATCAAGGCATCTCAAGTATACTCCTTCATAATTCTTCCTGTATAGCAACCCTCCTTGGAGTATGTAATGAGAACTCTTCAGCCTTAAGGCTCTCCTTTGAGTCACGTTCATTCCTTCTAGACAACGATTGCTGAGCATAATGCAAATGGTATCAGCGTACCATGGGTCATTAGAGAAAGACAGGGTCGTGTATTGCTGACAGATGATGTCATCGTTAGCATTCGCCATGGACTTGGATAAACCTGTGCCCCTGACCAGCTTCATAGGGTGTATCCCCAGGTCGAATTCTTGCAGGATGGCCATCCATTTGCCTCTCCTTTCTCCCAGCTCACTCTGCATGAGTAGGGACTTAACAACCTCATCAGAGACTACATCGACGACTTGCTTTAGAGGATGTAATGCCAAAACTTCTTGACAGCCCGAACTAGTGTGAAAGCTTGCTTCTCTAGAGGTGGATATTTGATTTCCATGTTCTTGAATGGAGAGCTCATGAATGCAATCGGCCTCTCCTCTGCCTCTTCTTTTCGTTGAGTTAAAATAGTCGTGCATGAATGCTCAGAGATAAAAGAGTAGATGTAAAACGGTCTGAAATAGTCAGGTCTAGTGAGCACAGGTGCTTTTGAGATGGATCGCTTGACTTGTGCGAATGCATCCTTCACCTCCTCAGTCCACTCTGTTCTAGTGTCCTTCTTCATCATTTCATTTAGTGGCTTTACCATCTCTGCAAAGCCTATGATAAATTTTCTTATGAAGTTGATCTTTCCAAAGAAAGATCTTAACTCTTTCTTGCTCCCTAGCCTGGTGATCTTCATAATGGACTTGACTCGATCTGGGTCGATTGAAATCCCTCTTTCAGAAATTATGTGTCCCAAGAGCTTTCCTTCAGAGACTCCGAACATGCACTTGTTGGGATTCAGGGAAACGCCATACTGGATGCATCTCTCAAGAACCTTGGCTAAGTCTGCAACATAATTTAGTCAGTCCTTAGAAGACACCATCAGGTCATCCATGTAGACAATGATGCACTTACCAATTAGGTCCTTGAATGCTATGTCCATGGCACGTTGGAAAGTTGCTCCAACATTTATCAGATTGAATGGCATCCTTCTATATGCAAAAGTTCCCCATTTCATATTGAAGGTTGTCTTCATTCTATCTTCACGGTTGACCATGACCTGATTATATCCAGAGTAACCATCCAAGAATGATATCATTTGAGATCCATTGACAGTATGCAAGACTTCATCTAGAGAAGGAAGCGGGTAGTTATCCTTTTCTGAGGCTCTATTGAGATTTCTGAAGTTGACACATAGCCTGATCTCCCCGTTCTTCTTACGAACTAGGACTAAGTTAGCCACCCAGGTTGAATGGCGCACAGGGAAGATTATCTTTGTAGAGAGCAACTTCTGGACCTCTTTAAAGATCAATGGTTCGATCAAGGCATTAATAGGGTGTTGCTTCTGTCAGAAGGGCTTAGCTTCAGGCTTCAAGGGAATAGTGTGAGTCATAACAGAGGCATCAAATGTCTTTGAGTCTTCATATCCCCAAGCAATTGTAGAAATATCTTTCTTAAGTGCCACCAATATGTCTTTTCTGATTGCCTCAAGGTAGGATTTCCCTATATAGACATTCCTTTCAGGACCAGAATCAGCTAAGTTAACTGTTTCATACTCTCCTCCTTTGTCTTCAGCTGATATCTTCTCTTGAGCCCTTGGATTTGAATCAAAAATTCTTTCCAGGGCCACCATTCCCTTGGGAATGTTATTATTCTTTAAGTTAAGAACTCCTTCTTTATCACATTCCTCAGGGTTCCAATCCCCCTGGTCTCTGTTGGACTCATCAATAATTTTCCCTTCAAACACATCTGATCTTGCTAAGAAGGCAAGAATATGTTGATCATCCTCAAAGACTTGAAAGTTCTTGATATTATCAGGAACTACAGGGGTGGAAATTAATTCCACGAAGAATTTCTTTAGCTTGGAGCCTTGCGTAGGTTCCAGGGTGCTTGCAGCAACAACTAAAAAATTAGCTACCTGATTTTCTTCTCTAGGGATTAAGCTAATCCCAAAGGCGTCAAAGTCCTCAATCAGGTTCCACACCAGATTCTTGTAAGCTGCCAGCCTTCTGTTGTGACATGTGTATTGGTTGCACACTTGCTTGACAACAATTTCTGAATCCCCCTTGACCATCAAGGCTGTAACTTTCTTCTTATGTGCAAACATTAGTCCTTATGCCAGAGCTTCATATTTTGCCACATTATTAGTGCATCCAAATTGCATCCTGTAAGAAGCAAAGAATGTTTTCCCTTTCAGGCTGGTTAGTTCAATCCCAACACCACAGCCTGTTTTGGACTTAGATCTGTCAAATGTGAGGGTCCATAGCTGATCACAGGTTGGGGTTGATCCTTTTGAAGTTATTGTGGGTGTTTGGATAGAATGAGCCATAGGTAGGGTTGTTTGATCTTTTGCATCAAATGTGAAGGGGAGGTGTTGAACAAGTTCCTCAGGTGTAATTTCTAGTCCTTGCTTAGTTATATCATCCAATTTGTGGCTATCCTTTAGACAGTCCTTTGTGCTTTTGATTAACCTCTTAGGTTCTAGCATACTTATGAGTGCAAGAATGTCAAGCAAGCCTTGGGGTTGTTCCACATGAGTATGTTGGTTAAGACATGTGACTGAGGCCAGTTCAATTTGGGAAGGAATTTCTTTCAGGAGTGTCCTATCCTTGGTTAGCATCATTGCTTCTTTGGCTTCAAATGAGAAGCAGTCTGCAATGGTCTTAGGGTGGCTTGTGCTAGCTTCCTCGGCTTTGGAAACATGATTTAAAATTTCAATGCAGGGTTGACAAGTCAGTTCAGAATGGTTTTGGTAATGTACCCTGCACCAGTTAGGGAGCAAAAGGCTTTGCAAATCTACATCTTCTCCCAAGACCAGTTGATCTTGTTGCAACTTATTGATCAATGCTTGTTGATTTTCATCAATCATAAGATCAGGAGACTTTGGTACTGGCAGTTCTTTAGGATCTAGGACAGAAAAGGTTAAAATTTCATCTCTTTTGTACACTCCTATCCTAGTTTTGAAATAGGCTACTTCATTGGGGCAATCATATTCAGTAATAATATGCTTGATGCGGGGCTCACTTTCAATCCCAATATGAGTTGGAATTCCTCTCCATGGCAGCCATATATGTGAAAAGTCAAGGGAAAGATATCCCCCTATACCTTTCATCAAATCTCTACTAAGTAACATACCATATGTCTATGGGATGTTTGTCATTTGGACATCTATATTGGTTTGAATCCTAGGGTCTGACCCTACTTGCACATGTACATTTTTCAATTCTCCAACTACGTTGACCTTTGTTTTGTCAAGTTGGATGACCTTCTTGTTAGTTTGTACAGGGCTCAATCCCAATTTCCTGCATATGGAATATGGCATGACATTTCCTGAAGCTCCTGAATCTAGCAAACAATTATGTAGATTCTTTCCACAAATTCTTAAACTCAAAAGAAATGGTGGAGTACCTACCTTGTTTCTGTACAAGGTTGCATTCACGTCCCTAGCAGGGGCCACCTTGTTCTTTCCTTTTGATTTGTCAACTTACTCCAAAGCTTTCAACACTATCTCCCTTTGGGCAGGGCACCACTTTAAGATGTCAAAATATGACAAAGAAGTTTTTTGTTTTTACATCTCAGAAACAATGTCAAATTCTATATTATAATTGGCACTACTTTTGAAAACACCGGGAGAGTTACCCTTGTTATGGAAGTTAGGCGGGCCTTTTGGTGGAGGAGGATTATTATCAACACCTTGATTTGGAGGCACCATGTGATTAGGTGGTGTAGACGTAGTGAGTGGACCCTTATTCTGATTTCTCAAGAAGTGTCCTCCTTTGGCCTGAAAAGCTTGGGCATCATATGAATCTTCCTCTGGTTCATTCTCCTCTTGCCTTGGGAATGAAGGTCCCTCCTCAAAGAGGTCATAAGCCATTGCAGTATCCACTGAATCACCTCCTTTGTTGAATTCCCCTGGAAGGTGTGGGCATCTTCATGTGCCATCTTGACAACTTTCTCCATCTGAGGGCAGTTCACCTCAGAATGGGTTGCAGTATCATGTAGCCTGCACCAATTGGTCATGAAGTTGAGGTCAGCCACGTTTGCAATATGTGATCTCTCCTCATTAGCTTGATATTTATGAGGAACTCCACCATTGTTAGGCCCTATATTCCATTGTCTTTTGTTGTTTGGCCTTTGATTATACCCTCTATTCTGATTCTAATAGCCCTAATTAGATGAATTTTGGCCCTGATAACCCCTTTGGTTGTAATTGTTGTTATTCTAATAAGTACCCTAATTGTTGTTGTTTTGATTGGGATAATTACCTTAGCTTTGAGGGGGATTCAGTCGAAGCTGAGCCATGTCATTTGTAACCTGAGATAGTGTTTTCTTTAAGGTTTCTACCTCATTCGTAAGTTGGACTGCCTTTTCACTTTCCATGCTCTTAACAACGGGTGGCTGATCAACATGACTTGGAGTTCCAATTTGGTTATGATAACCATGGGAGCTTGGAGGAACCTGCAGTTGTTGGGAGAAGTTAGGAGTTCCCTTAGCAAAGAATGGAACCGGTGGTTGGGTTTGCAATTCAGACACAGTCCCATAATGGGAAGGAGACATTCTCGGGACAGTATTGAATAGAGGGGTTGGGCTATGCATCTAATATCCCATTGAAGGGAAACCTCCTCCCAGGCCTCCTTGTTGAGAACTGATTTGTTGCTACAGCTTGATAGCTAGATGATAGACTTTGGATAGAGAGTCAATATCAGCTGGCTGATAAGTCCTTTGCAAGAACAAGCCAAGCAAGGGGTCTATAACCCTAAAGTAAGCTTGAATGGCACTATTCTCAGTGACCAGATAGGGATCTTGTAATCTCCTATACATTCATTGGAACTTGGTATTGAATAAAGGCATGGGTTCACCTGGTTCCTTTCTGATGGTAGCAAATTGGTGGTATAGAAGAGTTGGATCCACATACACCCTAAACTGATTGATGAAAGTGTTTTCCAAATGTGTCCAGGTCAGAATAGAACCTTGAGGGAGATTAAGGTACCAGTTGTATGCCATATCCCCTAAGGAATATGGGAACAACCTACAAACTACATCATAGTGGGCTATTTGAGCTCTAGTACAAGCATCCTTGAAAGCTTGTATGTGCTCTTCAGCACTCCTCAATTCACCATGAATGTACTTGGGGAAAAATTTCTCAGGGTTCTTGGGCATATCATGAAAACCTCTAGGGATAGTCACTAATTGAGAGGGATTATTTTGAAAGAATGTCATTGGTGGCGGTGGTGGTGGCTGAGCTAACTGTTGTATGGGTTGAACCAGTTGTGATGACAGTTGAGATGGATGTGGTGGATTGATGGGTACCCAGTGGGGTATTGGTGAAAAGCCTGGTGGAGTGAGCAAAGCTGACAAGGGTGGTATGATGGTTGAGCCAGTCTTATGACTCTTGTGTCTTATTGGGATCTTGAGTTCTATCAAGGGTGGTGGATTTTCAGCTGACCAAAGAACTCTATGGGACCTTTCTGAAGAGGAAAACCCAACTTTATTTAATTTTCCCTTTTAGGCCCTCCTTCTAGTGCCAGTTCTCTGTTGACGGTGCTTTTGGCACAACAACATGCAAACAAAATACTACTACTCTGTTTCTCCTGAAAGAGAAAGATGATCACATAGATATCTTAGCTCCCAAGGTCTATGTAGTTGGTTCTCAATTGTGCTGATGTTGCTCAATTGGTCAATGTAACAGTAATGTTCAAGGGGCCTACTGGTGTTGAGCTTCTAGATAGTTCTTAGATCAAACATGAAGTAAAACCTAATCTAATTGGGGTTTTAAAGAAATATAAAAAGATGGGTCAGGGTTTTGGAACAGAAAAGAATAATGATTCATCCAATGTTAACCAGACTTGTTAGCTTCAAGGAACTGTAAACTAAAACTGAAGAACAAGATTAACTTGTGATTAACACACAGTTGTATTCATTCCTAGTGTTAATTTGATAGCAGATTGCAAGTCATCTATTTAAATAAAACATAAAAATCAAACTTCATTCCTTGAGGACTTCACAAATCAAATGATTAACTTAAGAAAAATATCATTTTGAAACACAACATGAAATAGATTTTTAATCTGGTTGCTTCTATTGTTAGTGAAATAGATAAGCAACATTTACAAAGCTGGCACAATCACCAGTGTACAGATAATATGTGATTCCAGTTTCTTTCCATTTACACTAAAAGAATCTGGAAATACATTGCAACCTATATCAAACCTAAATCCTAACCAAGAAGATAGAAGAAAGTTCTATTACAAGGAATCAGGATCAGCTTCTATCTTCTCCAACTGACTTTCTTTCTAATTTCTAACTTTTAACCTCTAATCCTATATCTCCTAGCCTTGGAAGTTCTCTAAAAATTCTAACCTTTACAAAGAGGCCAGAATGCCTTTTATACAGGATGTGCCAATGAGAATGTGCTGCCCACTACTTTAGGATTTTACAAAATATCTACTTCAGGAGAGTCGGCTCTCAGATCCTTTTGAGGAGATTCAAAGCTGCATTCAATGTTAATCCTTGCTGTCCATCTTGCTGAAAAGTTATTCTAGGGGGGATCTTAGATCTTTTTACATCTGCAACATTAACTCTCCTGTCTTCGTGTCCACCTTCAAACTCTGTTGGGGTCACCTTGAATGCTCAGAATATCTCCATTAATACTGATCTACCTCATTGCCAGTAGTCACTACAACTGTCCTTATGAGACACTGTTTCTTCTTTCCTTTGGCTTCCTTCCTATTCTGGACTTCTGTATATGTTGACCATCCTCTAGAAGCACCATCAAGCCTCCTTGTAGATCTAAACACCATCGCCTGAGCCAATCCATCATCATCTGTTCTCAGAAGGAATCCATCTTACTTGCATTCTGTTAGTCTTTTCCACAGGGGCGGTCAATCGGTCAATGGCCCATCTTAGCTCCTTCTGATTGGACGATCACATGCCACGCCAGATTCCCAAGCAGTTAAGAGTGGTCCACCTTAAATCACATGTTGGTGAGACACTTATCGTGTCTCCCCAATGCGATTTCATCTTTCAGTAGTCGTCGGTGTAGCATGGGTCAATTGGTGAGACGTTTCGGCGGGTTGCAGAAGTTATGTCGATACACACCTAGGTCTCTGAGATAATCGCCATCGATGTGAGGTCATGGCAATCTCCTTAGTCCTTCAGGGAGCTTCTTCTAGGCTCAAATTTCTTTCGGTGAGACCTTATACTGTCAGCCAGAGTTCCTAGCGAGTTCCTTTCGGTCATATCGATGCCTCCTTTACTGGGAAATCCATCGCTGTCGGCAAGACCCGAGCACATCGGCAAGAGGTCATGTCGAGGTCCTTCTTCATTTGGCGAGCCCATTCTGCATTGGTAAGACCATCTGCTTTGGTAAGACGTTATGGCACCCCTTGCTTTCTCCCCAAGTTCATTCCTATCCCCTCGAGCTCGAGCTCCTTCCACATCAGTGAGACTTCATTGTCTCAACAAGACATTACACCGAGGGCGTCATCCATTGGCAGTCTCATTTTTCTATGTCGGGAAGACAATCCTGCTTCGGGGAGACCTTACCCCGAACTCCTCTTCTCTTACCGAGCCTACCTTGTTGTCGGCAAGACTCCTTACTGTCACTAAGACCTCCTGGCAAAGATGCAAATCTTTCAGCGAGCTTCCTCATGTCAGCGAGACTATCACTTGTTGCTGTGACCTCATAGCGAAGCCCTTTCATTTTCTTAGAGTCTCTCTAATTTCCTCCTATCCTATTTGATCTGGGGCCCTTTTTTCCTTGGTGTGACCATCACAAGTCGATGAGAGATTACACCGAGCCCTAGATCCTCTGACGATTTTGTTTCATTTTGGCCAGACCCTATTGAATCGGCAAGAGGTTATGCCGATAGTATGTCATGTTTTCGAGAGCTTATTGTTATGTTGAGACCTCCCACTGAAGTCTCCCTGCTTCGCTGAGAGTTTATTTGAGTTCGAGGAGAGCTTGCTTGATCAGCAAGACTTCCTGCCGACACCACACCCCCATCGCCAAGACTTATTCCTTTCGGCAAGAGGTTATGTCAAACTCAAAATCTTTGGGCGAAGGCTCCTTCGTGTCGGTGAGACACATTGATTCTCTCACCGAAGACACACTGATAGAATCCCCTCACGCTATGTTGGTGTGACTGGAGCCGCTCAGTGAGACGTTACCCTGATGCACATGAGCCTTTCACGTCTACCCCATTGGTGGTCGGTAAGACCTTGCGGACTCGCTGAGACTTCATACTAACAAACAGATCTCCCTACAATGGGAAATTTTCACTGTCAGTCAGCAAGACCAACAGACTTCTCCAAGACCTCATGTCAAATGCCAATTATTTGGCCGAGGCGTTCACTTATGAGCCGATCAGCGAGACACGAAGAGCTCACCATGACTTCACTCCAAAGACAAACCTCTCCTCGAAAGGTATGTCCTATCAGTGGTCGGTGAGACATGAAGCACTTGGGGAGACCTTCCACCAAAGAGATAGCTCTTACCAAAGTGTTACCCCTGGCTCCGCTGGTCGGTGAGACTTTGTGAAGTCGCTGAGACTTTGTGAAGTCGCTGAGACTTTGTGAAGTCGTCGAGACTTCACCCTGAAGTCAAAATCTCCCATCGGTATGCATTATCTCTGCTGTCGATCAGTGAAACATTTAGATCTCATCAAGACCCTTCTGCGAAAGAGAACTTTATGTCGAAGGGAAGCTCCTAGTCATCATGACTTCGATTGATGTCCTACCGATAGTTGACTGCACATGAATTTCACTCACTGTGACATCCCTGGGGTCTTGCCAACTTTTTCCTTAACTAATTTTTAGGACCAACTGGATTGAGGAATGCCTTACAACTGAGCTCCCCTAGCAAATATCATCAAGTGTATCATTCAATCCTGCAAAAGAAAGGTCTGCATTAGTCCTCATAAGCAAATAAGAAATATTATAATAAATCCACCATTGCTTATAATTATTTTTCTGAATTCTAGCAAGAAGAAAACCAACTTAGGCAGAGATAGAACCAAAATTGAAATCATGCAAAACAGCAAACAAGCCTAGGCAAAAAATAGAAGCACCCCCAAGAGGAAAATAAATAACCAAAAGCAAAAGAAACTAGAAAGAGAAAAGGGGTACCCATTTTGTTCCAAATCAAAATGGGGGTGGTTATGCAAGGCATAATAGTACTTTGGCTTGGGCATTGCTATGGAGCAATGTATTGATATCCAACCCAAAAAAAAAGTCAACTTGGGAATTTCACATTTTTTGGCAAGTTCAAAATGCTACTTTTTTCATGTTGCCACTTTTTGGCCCATCATGATCCTGCACATACCCAGATCTAAATCAGGTAGTTGTTATTGCTAAGGTGGATCACTCCTTTCTTTTAAGGCCATACACTTATGATTGGGTCAAGTGTTCTTTTCTTTAGAAAATTCCTATTACATTTTTTATAGGTTAATTATGATTTGATTAGATGGGTTATGAAGCACTTATTTCAAACAAATATCTTTATGAAAGAAGTATATTGGCATGAAATTAAATATGATTTGTATTCCAATGTAAAAACTACAAAGAATTGCCGATAAGGGCGTGGTTCGGTGGTCAAGTCGCTTGGTTGTGGTGACGGCCACCAGGGTTCAAACCTTCGCTGGGCCAAAGTGCTCGCAGGCATTGTGCCTTCGCTGGGCCTTTGTGCTCGCGGGTTTGGTTGTTTCTTGTGGTTTGTTGTATCCGGTTCATAGCTCCGGTCAAAAAAGCGTTTACCCCTAATATTATGGGTGCATTGCACCTTTTTAAAAAACTACAAAGAATGGAAACAATTCTTTCAACACATAAACTATTATGTAGTAGTCAATTAAAATGAAAAAGCTTACTCTATATTAGTTAGGATACACAACTAAGAAAATGATCTAAAGTGACTTATTTATCCTAGAGGAACTAAGTATATAGTATACAAAGAAAACCAACAAACCAACAACTACCCCTATTTTGAAGGAGTTTAGTTTTCTCCCCTTCCTGATCTCGCTAATATTGTCTAATTATTTTAAAGAGGAGAAGGGTCATAACACAACTTTATTCAATCCAGTAAATAGCTTGGTTAATGAAACTTGACAAAAGCAACAAAACAATTGCTACATTTGGCATTTCATGTTGAATGAAGAGTGGTGACAATAATCTACTTATAGTTTAATAAAACACTATTTTTATAAGAAGGCTTGACATTAGAAAGATAAGTGTTACTTATAGTTTAATAAAACACTATTATAGTTTTACCAACATATACTATTGTATACTTGCATGGCTTCTTAGTTAATATATGGGGAGATAGAGATAGATGGGGAGAGAAAGAGAGAGAGATAGAGATATATGGGAAGAGAAAGAGAGATGGAGATATATGGGAAGAGAAAGGAAGAGAGGTGGAGATAGAGAGTCTATGGATAGGGGGGATAGGGAGGGAGAGATGGTGAGAGATAGAGAGGGGGAGATAGAGAGGGGGAGGGAGAGAAAGGGATATAGATAGAAAGAGATAGAGAGAGGAGTGAGAGGGAGATAAAAAGAGAAATAGAGATAGAGATATAGAGCAGGAGAGATGGAGGGAGAGATGAGTGAATGAGAGAGAAAGGGGGGAGAGGGAGAGATATCTCAATAGATAGAGGGGGGAAGAGGGAGTGACATAGATAGTGGGAGATATAGAGATAGAGAGGTGCTGCACGAGGAGAGATATATCAATCACCCTCCTTATATCTCTATTTATTCATCCTTATCTCTTTATCTCTCCACCCCTCTCTATCTCTTTGTCTCCCTTCTATTTGTATGTTTTTCATTATCTCCCTCTCTTTCTATATTTTCTTCCCTATATTTATCTTTTGTCTCCTTAAGTGCAATGGGTACATTGAAGAGGTCTTAAAGGAGAATTATCATATCTTTAATCAAATGGCATGCTACCTTGAGCATAACTCCCTCAAGGACAAATGCTATCTTGGATTGGCTTCATATATGAAACAACCAATCAAAATTCTAGTTTCTCTCTCTCTCATATTGATATATTACTATTATATTAAAATATATATTATATTAATTATATTTTAGCATTATACAAAAAAATACTTATTATTAATTATTAATTATAATAATTTCATAATGATTTAATAATTTTGTTAAAGAATATAATATATAATTATAATAAGTTGAATAATTATATTATTTATTATGTAAAATATAGCTAATATATACTTAACTATATTGTAGAATATTAAAACCTAGCTAAATGGCGCCAAAATTTTGAACTTAATTAACATATTGTAAAAGCTAACGAAACCAAGTTGTAGCTCATCAAAATGGAGAAGTGAAAGGTCAATGCCAGCGTCAAGGAAGAGTTTGGAGTAGCGAAAACAAGGTCAATGCCAATGCCGATGAAGAGTTTGGAGTAGTGAAAATAAGGTCAATGTCAGCACCGAGGAAGAGTTTGGAGTTAAAACAAGGTCAATACCAGCGCCGACGAAGAGTTTGGAGGAGTGAAAACAAGGTCAATATCAGTGCCGAGGAAGAGTTTGGAGGAGAGAAAACAAGGTCAATACCAACACCGAGGAAGAGTTTGGAGTTAAAACAAGGTCAATACCAGCACCAACGAAGAGTTTGGAGGACTGAAAACAAGGTCAATACAAACGCCAAGGATGAGGTTGAGGGAACTTAGAGAAAATCGACGACCAAGGGGAAATGAGTACTCTATGTTTGGCACCCCCATTCTCTTTAACCTTCAATTTTCATGCCTAGTTTCCAAAGATCTTCTCGTACATTGCACTAATACATTTGACTGCAAAATCCGACGAAACTGTCTGATGAAATATGTAAAATTTGATATTCGTCAGGTGCTTGTAAAATTTGATGTGTAATTTCCAATTTTTTGAAAGTTTATCCCCGACGTTCGTCGAAATTTTCACGAACTTGGG
>VDFB02238106.1:0-14275 GCA_007258455.2 Sequoia sempervirens | reverse complement strand
AAGTTGCTTATAAATAATTTTATGTGGTTTTTATAATTAACTTGATATTGTGTAGAAAAAGTTTAAGTTATGAATGTTATAATATAAAAAGATAAATTTGTTTTCAATGTTTATTTGTTAGTTTGATGTGAGAATAATGTTGCATAGTAATGATTAAATTTTTCTTGATTGGTTAAATGATATTGTGAAATTATTCTATGTTAATTTAATGTTATGAATGCTATATAATATAAAGAAAAATATTTCTAATATATTTTTAATACATCTTTATATTTTATAAACAAACATCTAAAATAAAAATGTGATTGTAAAAAAAATACAACTTAATGAGTGAACATAAATTTAAAGTTAAAAGTGAAATTATAAAACAAATTGTGAAATTATTTTATTTTTCTTCTATAAATATAATTTTTTTATTTGTCATATGCCTAGTAATGCCCACTTCTCCTTTTAATGAATGTTTTATTTCGCAAGGGTTGATTTAGTGTTGCCGTTGATCTATTTCCTGCAGATATCAATGGTGCCCGCCATCCCGTAATCAGGAATTGAAGGATCGCGAAATCACGGACAGGTGCCACGTGTGCTATCCATGGGATCAAATTTGCACTATCGCTGACCAACTGTCATTTGATCTGAGCCATTTCCTGCCATCCCGCGATGGTTCTTGGGTTGATTGTGAAATCATGGGCGGGTGCCACGTGTCTCATTTGATGAAACCTAAAGAGTAAAGGAAACACTAGCTGACTTTAAATGTATTAAGGGGTGGATTACTAAAGTGTTCTTGAGACGCACATTTTTTAAATCGACGGATATGTTATAATCTCACTGGAAAAGCTACTCGAAGGTTAACGACATGGCTGGCGACTGTGCTAAAAGAATGAGATCATTGATGCTCAGGATCAACGGTTGCATGCCATCATGCGATCAGAAGTTTCAGGATTGCGATATCATGGGAAACTGCCATGTGGACTTCCTTCATAGTGTATGGTAAGGTGGGCCCCTTATCGCCATGTTGGCAATTATGTCATCTTGTTTTGAAGGTGGTCGTCGATGATTTTATTTTGTAGAGGGTTGAATTAGAGCTGTCGTTGATCTATTTCCTATAGATCAACGGTGCCTGCCATCCCGCGATCAGGAATTATAGGATCGCGATATCACAGGTGTTTGCCACGTGTCTCATCCGATGAGGTCTAAAGAGTGAAGGAAGCATTAGCCGGTTCTAAATGTGTTAAGGGGCAGATTACTAAAGTGCTTGTGAGATGCACATGCTTTATTTCAACGCGAATGTTATAATTTTGAGGGAAAAGTTGCTCGACAGTTAACAGAAAGGATGGTGACCATTTTTGAAGGAGCAAGATCTCTGATGAGAAGGTTCAATGGTTTCCCGCCATCCCGCGATGGTAAATTGAGGGATTGCAGTATCACAGGCAACTGCCACGTGGTTTTCATTTGCAGCTTATGGCATGGTGGGCCCCTTATTGCCATGTTGGCGATTATTTCAGCCTATTTTGAAGGTGGTCGTCGATGATTTGATCAAACTAGAGGATCAATGGTTCAAATTTAAATCTGTATCAAATGTGGTTGGAGCCATTTGTGCAGCCCGTGAGTGAGCTTTAATGGTGGATAAGACATCTACTGGCAAGATTTGATCAACATAAAATCAATTTACTTACTTCATTTGTATAATAAGGCATCCAAGTATTTCGTAAAAAATAGTTTCAGAGCCAAAGGTGAAATTGTGAGTAGCTGCAGCCAGAAATTGGAGTTTGTGCGAAAAAAGTTGAGTTTATTTTCTATGTTTCCCAATCATTCTGCACCTAAATTTGGGAAGGGAGTTTGCTATGCGTGTCACTGAGCTCATTAAAATATTTTTTTGGGGCTATAGTTTAATAAAAAATTGTGAGGAATTGCGGTATTTTTACTCTATAATTTCCTATCTCTGCTTAGTCATAGCCACTTGAAGTGTAACATTGTAGTGAAACCCTAGTTTGTCTAAAATGCACCACCCAAGCAGCACTCTAGCCACATTGAGTATTTGAAAATAAACTTGTACGATGATTTCCTAGATCAATTTCCATTGTCAACAAATGATAGAAGGAAGGGTGTAGTGTTATTGCAAGGGAAAATCCTAGGGGAGGGGTTGGTGTATAATAGTTCCAACATTGCTGATGCTAGGGTTCCACTCACTGGCTTAGAGATGTTCAGATTATGGTATGGACAGAGGAATTTGCCTCACCCTTTGTCAAACGAATGGATGTATGACATGGGTAAGCTGGTTGTACCAAATGTATTCCCTGATGTGGACTTACTTAGGGCAGTGGCCATGAGATATGACCCCATCACACGGGTAATTAGAGATAATGATGGAGTGGTTCTATTAGAAATTAACAGAGATGTTATCCAACAGACTTTTGATTTGAGTGAGTCGAGTGATGACTTGGTTCCTATTAATTTTGAGGAAATGAAGCAAGAGTATACAAAATTGAAATATCTTTTTAGGGTTAAGCTACTTCCACATCATCTGGTTAAGGCAGGAGGTTCACAATTTCACAACAACCCTAGTGACCAGTAACCCTTCAGATTGAATTGTTTTGCAAAGCCTTTCCTAGCTACTTTCTATTCACTATGTCAGATTTTGGGTTTCATCCCTGGTGCAACAATGCCAATTGCATACATGTTCATGGGGGTGTAAATACAACACCCTAACGTCTATGTAACATATGACTTTGCTTCTTTTTTGGTGGAGAGGATAGATGAAGGGTTGTTGAAGCTGCAGAAAGGTGATACTGGTACTCAATTCTTTTGGTATTCCATGTTGATGCATATGTTCCTATTAAGGAATGTTGATTTCTCTGCTAAGAAGATGAACTTAAGGCAATCAGTTGATGGAGAAAGATTTCCAGTACAGATATGGGCTGTAGATCTATCTTGTAATAAGGAAAACACCAATTATGTGCAATTTGATAATTGTTTTGCTTCAAGATTAAGGGCTAGATTGATGGTAAATGTACATAGGATCCCTTAGGAAGTGCATGATTTCCTTAGGCCAAAGGAGAGGAAACTAGAATTGAGGGTTTTACATAACTGGAGTGACATTATCCCATATCCAGTCAACACTGTCCTGAGAATATATGGATTTCAAGGAACCGCTCACATACTACCATACAATGTGACACCAAGACTAGGGTTTGCAGAAGTTATATGGCAGATGGGTTGTATTCATGAAGACAAGCTTACTGGAAAGGGGAAAGGAACATTATTCCCTGATTATACAATAGTGTTTGACTTTACATTTTCAAAGGGAGGTTGGACACATTTTGATAAATTCTTTGTTGATTACCATTTGAGATTTGGTCCAAGGTGACAACATGATCCTAAAGGTTTCTTTGCTCTTTTTAGACAAATAATAAAAGGTGGCAAGTTTCCACACGAGTTCAATTTCCCTGAGGACCTAATCAGAAATGAATTTGATTTAAATAAGCAGGAATTGAATAAGGAGAAATGGATAGCTTATTGTAAGCTACTAGATATTGTGCATGAAATGGATCCAAATTATGATCCACTGATGGAATTCACTCCATACCATAAGAAAATTGATTTTCTGATGAAAAACTTCAAGGAGATTATGGAAACCTTGACAACCAAAAGGATAAATTTAAGGCTAAGTTTGGATATGCAAGGACAAAGTGATAGGCCAATTGAAACAAGGTCAGTATATCAGCCTACAGAAAGGCAGCCCATCTATAGGAGGAAAAGGGATATTATTAGTGATGAGGAAGAAGTAGATAGAAAGGGGAAGCAAATAATGAAGGCGCCTCCATAACCAGGTCTAAAATTCAAAGTACCCGGGGTAGTCAAGATCATTGAATTATAGTCTTCACTAGAGCACAGTCCCCCATCACCACCATCTGAGCCACGTCCTAAGAGGCAAAGAATTAATCATCGACTTGAGGATATGACAGATGAAAATATTGTTACTGATCAGGACATGCAGGTTGGTATTGTTGTCAATCAGATTGCACCCGAACGCTTGAATAATTAAATTCAGCAATCTGTTGAAACATGGAATGATTCTCAGGCCTGTGGGTTGCCTAAAACTGAGAATCAATCTCCAGAGAGGGCTGGTTCCCTGATAAAAATCCCCTAAAATCTAATTGACTTGGCTGGGAAAGAGGTAGAATGATTAAGTCTGAATTCTAAACTATGAAGCTTTTAATTTATGGTGATGCACCGAAGAATCCAACTTGGAGACTTAATTCACAGAACAATTACTCACTATTTTCATTCGCACAACTAGATCTGGGAGTTTTAAACACTTGAATATTTTAAACAAAGGCTATTAAAGAAACAATCATTGAAGGGAAATATGATTTCCACAACTAGACTGTTTGATTATCGATTAACACAATGTTTAACCAGTGGATTTAAACCTGGATGCATACAGAATTCACTAAGGAGACAGAAGTATTTAAAGGTTTCAAAAATTGCAACACAATAATTACTTCGATCAATCCCACATGACAAAGATGCTTGAAACTTGAAGGCAAATTCTAAAATACTGAAACTTGAAGGAATTCTCTGCAATAACACGATTTGAACCTATAAAAACACTGTTGTATTAATTTGTAAATAAATGTTGAGTTACAAGATGATCGTCTTTGCTGAAGGCAAAGGTAGAAAACAAGAACTAGAATGAAAAACGGTTAAGTTTTTCAATATATACAAAAACCTTTCCAAAAGGCATGCAAAAAGAACTGAAAGTCTAAACTCTAAGAAAGAGTGATAACTCCAAAGCCAAATCCGAGTAGAAGAAAATATCTCTGAAAAGGAGGCCCAAAACCATGCAAAAATAAACCCAATCAAGCTCAAACTCACTGCCAAGTCATAACTGATACATGCACTACTCCAACTGAACTGCAACCCCCTGAAAATGTGGCTCAAAGCATGTGAAACTGCCTCGTTTTTACCAATCCGCACATGAAAACTGAAACTCTATCTCTGCATCGTGTATGACGATAACATTTCGTAAACTGGAGTGAAACTTGAAGCAAAATGTGCATGAATTCAGTCTTCAAATTGATAGCAATCTCTAGTTGGCCCTTACATCTTTTACACGGATTTATTTGAAAAGGCAATCTTCTAATTAAATATTAAAAATAACCACTTGATGATTATTTAAATACTTAACACTCATTTAACTTACCTTTATTGTATACTAAATATTAAAGAATAATATATTATCTTTAATATTTAGCCAAGAATTGGCACTACCTAAATCCATAGAGTTAACCCTAAATATGCAAAAACCAAAAGACTTAAAAAGTCATGGCCCCCTTTACATAATTAGATTTTTGACTTTGAGTCAACCAAGGGCGAATTTGAGAATTTTACTTGAAACGAAGTCTAAATAAAATAAAAGAAAAACCATCATATGTCGGATTTAGGGCGAGCCAAATTCAAACCCTAATCATTTCCACATTTCACATTTTGCATTCTGGAAGAGAAACCAAGTCGCGCCGCCATGGTTTGCTGAAGGCAAAGGTCTGAGAGCCATTTTCGAAGCCAAATACCCGATTTCTTGCAAAAAGAAGTATGATAGAGTTTCATTTTACAAATCTGGGCATCTCTCTCATTTTGAAGAGCATTTTCCTGAGTTCTGGGCCACAGAGAGTTCTGGTTCGAGCCTTGAATAGCTGAAAATGGCTATATACTACAAAAGAAAGGAAAGAAAAACGTCTTGAAACTCTTTCCAGGCCGTGAGGTAAAACATTTGAGTCTGGGACCTGCGCATCATTTGCTTTTTATATAATTGACTGGACCTTCCTTCCTTGATTTTATTTATGAAAAAAGAAAAGCTCAGCCTCCATTATTTTATAGCTATCATCAGAAATTTTACTTAAAACCCCAATTCTCCATATATGCTTGCTTTAGTTTCTGTCGATGTATATACATCTGGCAGGCCCAAAATTCTTTGTGTACAGTTCCCTCGAGTTCCATCCAAATGAAAAAATAAAAGTAAGAAAACTTCTGTATCTTGAGATTGTTCTGGGTATAAGCAAAATGCTCCTTCCACCCTGAAAATATTTACTATTCAGCTTCCATAATTTGTAACTTTTCCGAACTTGGTACCCATGACAGTCTTTTATAGCATTTTTTCACTTCGAAACAAACCCTAAAGAATTTTTAATATCCTCTTTGAAACCCAAACTGGGTATGCGTAAAAATATCTCTCCAGGTCGTGGCTATTATTATTTCCATCTGGGTATATGCAATGTATTTGATTTGTTACCCTGCACCTGTCATTGTATCTTATTTTATTTGTGCACAATGATTCAAAACCTCTCTATATTTAAATACCAGTATTAGCATAATCTCTTTCTCCACGATAAGAGATCATTCCAGATCATATATGAGTAAGTTTTTGTGAGAAAATGATCAGCAAAAACAATGTAGACATAGCATTACTTTCATGGCTTCTGCAAGTTTATTATCTTTGCTCAGAAAGTGAAAATATTAACATACATTCCTTGGAGAAATTAATATATCACTGTATTCCTAAGAGTATGCTTTATGCCCCAAAATTTTGTTCCTTTGTATAGCATACATTTCTGAATAAAGCACACTGTTTTGTTGTGAAAATGGCAAGCTGAAATATCATTGTTTAATCTGCCCTATGAGATTAGCATAGTTGTCTCTTGCACATTTTCTGTTAATACTGAACAAAACTCCAAGCCCTGTATTTCTTTCATTGTATTTTATTGCACAGAGGGAAACTTGATATAGGTGACAATAAATCTGTTATTCTTTAAAAGAAACCTTATTACTAAACAGAGACTATTATATGAATACTTCCCAGACCGCCATGAATGATATTAGACCTGGGTATTTTTGTCTCATCATATTTCCTGTTTCTTTTTTAAAGAGCAAAACCTTTGTTGCTGTAGTTGTGTTTGTATGGCAAAGCATGCCTGAACAATTCCTCTTGATGAGCTTCAAGACCACGATAAAGAATTTTGTACATTGCTTCTTGCTACTGACTATAGATGAAGAAGATTTAACTTTTCCATTCCTTGTAAAATATACTTCCTTACACACTACAAGCCTGTACAGCTTGTCTCATCAGAAAAATTAAATACAACATTGTTTCAATGAGGCAGATCCTCAACATTTCGTAACTGATAAGAAGATTTAAAATGCACAAGATTGTCTTGATATTGGGCCATTCTTCTATTGTTGATGCTTTCTCACCTAGGAATTTGACTGAAAGAGAAAATGCCTTCCTCTCTTTGCTGTCTCATAAAAATGAAAGTCTAAAGCTGATCTAAATGCTCAATCATTATATTTAACACATAGAAATTCAAATACAATGATGATTCATGATTAAAACTAGTTCTGATATCTCTCATTTTGCATACTTCATTGTTGCTCTACTAGTTCAAACTTCTCACTGTCCTTCAAAGTTACTGACAAGGATGCTCTTATTTGACTTGGCACATATTTTCTAGCAATCTGTATTACGCACTGTAATTATGATGCTTTGCTCTTACTGTGTGTACCATTGAATGTGTTTCACCATCATGCTCAGCAAATTAATAAGTGTTGTACTTTTCTGTTGTTTTCTCATCTTTGACTCAAACAAAAGTCTCAAGGTATTATGCATTTTCTAGAACAGCACTCCTTCTACTTATGAATGTAATACTTTCATTTACCCAACTCAATGTATGAATAAGCTTATTGTCTCCTTCCACTCATTGTTCTTTGCTAAACATGGAAACTCCTCCCATAATGCTGAAGTTGAACTATTATCTTAATTTTTTTGTAAACCGTGCATGCACTTGATGGTGTAAGAAACAAAACAAAATGTTGAATGCTCTGTTTATCCTGTAATGAAAAGGAGCTCAATGTCTTATCACAATGTGAATGTGAATGAGAGACAGAGTTGAAATGAGAGTTGTTAAATGTAATCAATACTCAACTGCCATGCTACTTTACTATTCCTTTGATTTGTGAGCAAAAGATAATTGCTCAATCAGTTCCATCATGTTGATTTAGACTGTTTTATCATTTGATATTATAGTACAGTAATCTTTTCTTGCTCTATAATTGAAAACCTGATATGTCGGGCTCAACCCTTGTGGGAGCCCGTTTTACTCCACATATCTGATGAAATGAACTTGAATATGAAAAACCTATCCCTGCACATTGAAACAAACATGTCAGCAAAATATAAGAAGCTGAAAGCTTCTATTGAATTATGTCTTTCTGCTCGATTTTTTCAATTATCTGATGAATGCTTGGTTTAATGCAAATTACATTTCTGTCTGTAGCATAGACGTAAGGCAGAAAGTAATTCACCATTGCTTAGAGTATAACTCTAATACCATTTCCTTAACGATTTTGCAGGTACATAGAGCGATGAAGCGGGGCTGCAACTGCTTGGAGGCACGACGGCTAGAAGCACCAACGAAGTGATTCATCATTACAGGAAATGATGAATTGCTTCTCTTTTTTACGTTTATGTTATTTTCAGCAGTGTAGTCTGTCCATTTAGATTTAGTAGTCATCTCTTGATTGTCAGAAACAAACTCAATTACTCTCGCGACTTGTGCGAGATTCAGCATTTCACAAAATGAATAAAAATATTTCTGTTTTAAACATTTGCACAATAAGCTTATGTCACATTTGTAAGATGATCTCAATGATGATCAATGAACACTTTATCAGCAAAATTTAAAAATTTCTTGTACCTATAATAGCTTAACTTCATTCAGCTCTACCTATTGAGCGTAGAGTGAAAAATAGGTAACAGGTATGCCTTCCCCTCCTAGGTTAGCTGAGTTGGTTCTATCCGATTTGGATATGAAGGGTAAGAGTGTGCAGGATGCAAGAATGAAGGCTTGGAAGGAGTTCTTAGATGACAATGCATTTGTAAAGACTCCTATATTCTTGCAATTGGCATGGAGGATGAAATTTGAGGAATATCAAAATAAATGCTAGGAGAGAAGAGAACTAAGGCCTGACAGGTCAGATTAGGAGAATGATGAAGAAGTAAAAGTTGAACTAATGGAAGAGTTCAAAAACATCACTCCTAAAGAAGGGAGACAACTTGTGAGTTAGACTGGTGTTTTGATTTTTCCTGAATGGGACATCGCAAATGCAATGGCTTTCAATGCCATTATGAAGTCCAAGAATCCTTTTCAGGATTTTGAAGAAGAAGTTAAGGCAGCATTGCAAAACTCTGCCTTCAGTGAAGAATATGAGACTTTAGCAATTTGGGCATTGGCTCCACAAGGAAGAAAGCCAGACATTGCTGATATTAATCCAAATTTCAAAGGAGGATTAATAATAAAGAGGGCTTCAGAGACTTCAACCACCGAAGCCACTAATTTAACTGTGAATGTGGCCAAGTTGGTCCAAAAGACTGCTAAAAGGGAGGAGGCTGAAAGAAAGAGCCTAATAGAGAAGTATAACATTTTAATTGAAGAATATAGTAAAATGCAATAGAGGAATGTTGAGCTACAAACTGAAGTGGAAAGGTTCAAGTATAGACATATTGGGGAAACATCTAGTGCTCCAGAAACTAGCACATTACCTCCCATAGTAGGGTCAATGCCTCTTGCTTCTCCAAATGTTTCTACACCAGGGTCTCCTATTCAAAATCCTGCTCTCACCCCTCCTCTAGAACAAATTGATGAAGAAACAGAGTGCTTTGTTGATCCATCGAAGCCGCAGCTCATATGGAAAATTGATGAATTACAGACATCATTAAGGGTAAAAGAGGAGGGTTTTCTTTCAAAAGAAAAAAAATTTGTTATTACTATTTTGGAGAATTTAAATGAAAGGGTAGATAATAAATTTCCCTCTATACATTCTTTGTATTCTTTGCTATTTGAAGCAATAAAGAATATTGATAGGGATCAGGGGATAGTGATTCCAATAATTGAAAATTGGATCCCTAGGGAAAATGATCTAGATATTATGAATAAAGCCTCAAGGTTTGATGTAAATAATAGGCCCCAATCATTGAAGCCTACTTATATATTAGTGAAATCATTGCAAGGTTTTCACACCTTACTAGATGATTTAAGCAGGAAGATTAGGGAGTTGGTAAATAATTTTGAAGATTGGGGTAACACACTGTTACCTAATTTAATTGATGAGAAGGGGGAAATCAAAACGCTCCAACAATGGTAGGATCAAGTGAGTAAGGTCATAAATAATCAAATTAAAGTAATTTGTAATGACTCAGATTATGATTTGTTGGTGAATTGTATGGATAAGATTATTGGTACCAGCTCATTTTTGGAATCTTTTGAAAGAGATACTAATCAGGTAGCGGTAAAGTATATGCCTTATAGTACAAAGGTAAGTGAGGTGATTAATTTTGACTGGCCAACTGACGAAGAATACTAGAGGTGGGTGGCTAAGTATTTGAATGATGATGAGTAAAAAGAATGGGTTACCAACAAGTGGAAAATCAGATGTTGCAGTTACAATGATTCTAGTTTTGTGTTGATGGCTTTCTTGATGTGGGTTTCACATGGTTTTTTGTTATTGCATCAACCTTCCTTTGCCGACATAATGAACGAGAATATGCTCCAGGATGATTGTTGTTGTAACGATTTTTGGAATATCATCAGGTGTCCAAATCAGCTGGTGACATGTGTGCTTTCTGGCCCGAAGCTTGTTTGCTCGTTCATTTTCTATAAGAAGGATTTCAAGCCCAGAAGTATGGGTTAGCAAGTTAGATAATTTTGATCGAGTCTAGGCAAAGGTTCAAAGCTGATTGTAAAAATCAATGGTTTTAGGGAGAAATGCAATTTAGGTTTTGAGTCACTTTGTGATAGGTTTTAAGTTCATGAGGATTTAATGTTGCATAATAGTATTAGCATTTGAATCGAAATAATAATTTCAAGTCTCTCTCCATTATATGTGCATATCTGAACTTTGAATAAAATAACTAAGGGTTGTTTCATTCAGCTCAATGTTGTAGTGTGTATGATTCTATTTTAGCTTTAATTCAAGGAATTAATTAAAATGCTTGAATGGGATTATAAGCAGATATGTTCTGCGTATCCGATGGTTTTAGATAAATGCAATTTAGGTTTTGAGTCATTATGTAACAGGTTTTGAGTTCATAGAGATTTAATGTTGTATAACAGTACTAGCATTTGAGTTGAAATGAAAATTCAAGCTCATGTCTCTCCATTGTACATGCATATCTAAACTTTGAATGAAATAACTAAGAGTTGTTTTATCCATCTCACTGTTGTGGTGTGTATGATTCTATTTTAGCTTTAATTCAAGGAATTAATGAAAATGCTTGAATGAGATTATAGGCGGATATGTGTTGTATAAGTATTTGATAAATAGTCTTGGGTTAGAATGCATACTGATGAAATTGTAAATCAATATTGTCAGGGATCTTATATGTGATGTATTAAATCTATTATCAACCTCTAGATGCTTATGAATTTGACTCCTGCAATGGATATATGGCACTGATCTAAGTTGTAATTATTAGTGTAGTTCAGTATTTGTTTGTCTTTTCCTAGAGCTTGCTACAAATTGCAAATCATTGACTATCTTATACAATGGATTGTGTTTAGTTATCTTAGGCTCCAAATAGTTGATATTGTCTATAAACAACCAATTCTAGTTGATATTATCTTATTGTGTTGAGCTATTAAGTGAGATCATCTGCTATAGTTAATGTTGTTTATAATAATGGTGCAGAGGTTGTAAACACATTAATGGATCACCCTCCTGGGTCTTGCAAAGCCCAAACTGTAGGAGGCTTTTAAAGTCCTCATCAGATGGTCCAGGTCCTTCGAGCTGCCTTCGATTGGAATTGGAAATTCCATAGGTATATTAAAAGACAAACCTGGTTACATTATAAAAAGAACCAACATACATGTCAACCACTGAACAACCACCTCTACAACTGACTTTTTAATCTTTTATGATCACATGAAACATAAAACACACCAATTTCAAGGTTGTTAACATCACTATTGAAATGTTTTAATTTTTTAACATTTCAAACATTAAAAAGTACATCATTAAATTATTTATGTAATGGCATAAAAATTAAAAATATCATGAATTAATTATGTAACCACATAAGTCAAATATAATTCTATCAAGAAATTAATATCAAATAGATAATATAATCGCATAACTTATACATTTCAATGTCATTGATCTTATTCTTCATTAACTCATTGTCATATCATCCAATCAAATTTGACATTGTAAGGATTGGTCATATCATCGTCATTGTCAACGATATCAGTTTCGATAATGTCATCATTCACATGGATGTCGTCTTCATGAACATTAGCTCCTACATCATCATCATCTAGTTCCTCCTCTTCGACATCTTCGTCAGAGACATCATCAACTAACTGTTGATCCTGATCATCATCTACATCATCTTCTAGTTCTTCAGTATCTTCTTCTTCCACCACATTATACTTTACCGGCCTTCCTCTTGGATCATGTCTAACAACAAATGACCAACCCGGTTTACCTGGAAACTCTGAGTAAAATACCTGCTCACATTGGCTTGGAAGAACATAGGGCTCATTTCCAGCTCGCTCGATCAACCTTGTATTAACCATGGTAAATCCATTATCATGTTCAATAACAGTTCTCTCTAGATCATTTTCATTCAATCGTAGCCTATACCATATGATGACGAACAAAATTAATCTGAAGGACTTAAAGTCACACTCAAGTATATCATCTAAAATCCCATAGTATCAATTTTCTGAGACTTCTGGATGTATGTCGCTTCTAGATGAAACATTAGTCACCTAAAAGACTACTATTATACAAGAATCACAAGTTTTTTTCATGTTATCCAACATTTTGATTCAAAATTTACAACCATTGCACCACATAGCCTTGTGGTGTTTCACCTACGATATGTCAAACATGTAAAAATTATTGCAATATCGTCAATTGATAAACATTTATTCTTGGCCAAATGTATGCAAAGAAAAAAATGTCAACATATATATAAATCAATATACTTGAAAATAATTAAATAATATGGGTGATTAATATATTTATACGTACCTGTTTATCTCTTAAACCATATGCTAAATCAATTTCCCTTTGTGTAACATTGGAATCTCCATTATGATGAGCTTCTTTAACCAATGAAGCCACACCTTCCCATGTTAATGCGTGACCAAATTTTTTACATCGTTCAATCCATACCGTCATCCAATCAAAATTGTTGGCAACATAAACATGTAGTGCATCCCACTCTCAACCATCTGTACCAAAAAAAATTGAAATTCACAAACGATGTATAATTAGTTAAATACCACAGTATATGACCTTAATTTATAATTAATGTATATTGAAGATTAAAAATTAAATAAGTACAATATACATAAAAGCCATATGTAAAATGCATTCCAATTAATCCCCATGACCATCTTATAATTACCTCTCACTTTCCTCAATCTACCTTTCCCCAACAGGTACTCCCCTTCGAATTTGTTAATGAAGTTGGGATCCCAAATGCGATCTACATGGATCTTTGCTGCAAACTTAGCAAGATATTCACTAATGTACACCATGGTCTGGTGTACCATATATCTCTCCACCATAGAAATCTCAAGATGTGCTCTTTTTCTAACCAAAGCCTTCAAAAATTTCAAGTGTCTCTGAACCATCCACATTGACCTTGTGTGTATAGGTCCAAACAATTCAATCTCCTCAACTTGGTGTATGAGATAGTGTTCTTGTGCATTGAAAAATGTTGAAGGTAGACACTTTTGCATTTCACACATTAGACGAGGAATTTTTCTCTTCCAATAATTTATATCTTCTTTATGGATTTCTTTAGATGATAGCCATCTAGAAGTGATTCAAGGCGCAAATATATTAACGAGATTTAACAAAAATATACAGTATATTACATAACAAGTCAAACAAATGGCAATTATAAAATGTATATGGCAAATTGAACAAATCTCGCTACTCACCTCATGTATTTTCTAAGATCATATATAACTTTCTTGACATTGTTGTCAAAAGCTTCTCGAGAGATAGATAGAACGTAATCGCAAATTATAAAAATGATCTTTTTCATTATTTTCCAAAAGTAGTAATCATAATACACTGAATTATACATGTAGTATACAAATATATATATAATATACCAGAGTAATTACCTTAATTAAGGTATGCCAATCATGCATTTTCATCCCTGACCCAAATTCACCTTTCTTTGTTATGATATTTTTTATGTTCACAA
>VDFB02238105.1:0-10198 GCA_007258455.2 Sequoia sempervirens | reverse complement strand
GGTTGGTATTCTAATCTACCTATGGAATTTCCAATCTCAATCAAGGGAAGCTCGAAGGACCTAGACCAATTGACGAGGACTTTAAAAAAGCCTCCTACACTTCGAGCTCTACAAGACCTGGGAGGGTGATCCTTTAATGTGTTTACAACCTCTGCACCAATATCATAAACAATATTAACAATAACATATAATCTCATTTAATAGCTCAACATAATAGGATAATATCAAATAGAATTGGCTATTCATCAACATTATCAACTATTTGGAGCATGAGATAACTACAACACAATCCCAAGATAAAATAGGTCATTGATTTGTAATTTTTAGCAAGCTCTAGGTAAATACAAACAAATACTAAATCATACAACTTAGATCAGTGCCATATATCCATTGTGGGAGTCAAATTCATAAGTATTCAAGGGTTTATGACATATTTAACACATAACATATACAATCCCTTATAACATTGCATTGTAATCTCATCAATATGTATTCTAACCCAATACTACTTATCAAATCCTTATACAGGACATATCCGCCTATAATCCCATTTAAGCATTTTAATTAATCCCTTGAATTAAAGCTAAAATGAGGATCATACACACCACAATAGTGAGATGAATGAAACAACCCTTAGTTATCTTATTCAAAATTCAGATATGCATGTACATTGGAGAGACATGAGTTTGAATTTATCATTTCAACTCAAATGCTAGTACTGTTATACAACATTAAATCCCCATGAATTCAAAACCTATTATAGAATGACTCAGAACCTAAATTGCATTTTCTAAAACCATCAAACTTTACAATTTGCTCTACAACTTCACATAGACTTGGCCCAAAATTATCTAACTTGCTAACCTATACTTCTAGCCTTGAAATCATTCTTATAGAAAATGAAGGAGCAAAAAAGCATCGATCTAGAAAGTACACATGTCACCAGCCAATTGGAATACCTGGTGACATTCCAAAAATTGTTACAACAACAATCACTCTAGAGAATATTCATGTTCATTGTGCCAGCTGAGAAAAGTTGATGCAGCAACAAAAGCCATAAGAATCTCGTGCCAAGACTGCCACCAAAGCAAAAATGGAAACCGTTGTAACTGCAATAACTTATTTTCCAATAGTTAGCAGCCCACTTCTTTTATTCTTCCTTAGTTAAATATTTAGTTACCCATTTATGATATTCTTCATCAGTCAGCCAGTCAAAATTAATTACCTCATTTTCTGTAGCATTATAATTTGTATATTTAACCGCTACCTGATTTGCATCTCTTTCAAAAGATTTCAAAAATGAGCTGGTGCTAATGATTTTATCCATACAGCTCACCAACAAATCATAATTTGAGTCATCACAAATTAATTTAATTTGGTCACTGATGACCTCATTTGCCTGATCTTGCCATTGTTGGAGTGACCTAATATTCCCCTAGTCATCAATTATATTAGGTAACAATGTGTTACCCCAATCATCAAAATTCTTTAAACCAATTCCCTGATCCTCCTACTCAAGTCATTAGGTAAGGTCTAAAAACCTTGCAATGATTTTACTAGCACATGAGTAGGATTTAATGATTGGGGCCTATTATTTGTATCAAACCTTGCGGCTGTATACATTATACCCAAATCACTAGCCCTAGGGATCCAATTTTGAATTAGTGGTATCACTACCTCCTGGTCCCTATCTATATTCTTTATTGCATCAAATAATAAAGAATATAAAGAATGTATAGATGATAATCTATTATCAATATTTTCATTTAAGTGCCTCAAGACAATAGTGACAATCTCCTTTTTCTTTAAAAGAGATCCCTCCTCACTTACCTTTAATGATGCCTGTAATTCTTCAATTTTCTGCATGAGATGCTTCTTTGTAGGATAGATAGAGCACTCTGTTGCCTCATCAATTTGTTCTAAATGAGGGGTGAGGGAAGGATTCTGACTAGAAGACCCTGATGTGGAAACAATTGGAGAAGCAGGAGGCACTGAACCTGATGTGGAAGGTAATGAACTGATTCCTAGAGCACTTGATGTCTCCCCAATCTATTTATACTTTAAACTATCCACCTTAGTCTCCAACTCAACATTCTTTTGCTTCATTTTATTGTATTCCTCAATTAAAAGGTTATACTTCTCCATCAGGCTCTTATTTTCAGCCTCTTCTCTTTCAACAGTCTTTTGGGCCAATTTGGCCACATTCACAGTTAGATTAGTGGCCTCAGTGGTTGAGGTCTCTAAAGCTCTTTTTATTATTAACCCTCCTCTAAAATTTGGGTTAATATCTATAACATTTGGCTTTCTCCCTTGTGGGAACAATGCCCAAATTGCCAAAGTCTCATACTCTTCACTGAAGGAAAAGTCTTGCAATGCTGCCTTGACCTCTTCTTCAGAGTCTTGCAAGGGATGCTTAGAATTTAGAATAGCAAAAAATGCTATAGCATCTTCAATGTCCCATTCAGGTAGAATCAATACACCAGCCTGAGTCACCAGTTTTCTTCCTTCCTCAAGAGTAATGTTCTTGAATTCTTCCATTAATTCAGCTTTCACTCCCTCATCATTCTCTTGGTCTAACCTGTCAGGTCTCAACTCTCTCCTCTTTTTACATTTATCTTGATATTCCTCAAATTTCATCCTCCATACCAATTGCAAGAAAATAGGAGTTTTTATAAATGCATCATCATCAAGAAACTCATTACATGCCTTCATTCTTGCATCTTGTACACATTTTCCTTTCATATCCAAATCGGATAAAACCAATTCAGCTGACCTAGGAGGGGAAGGCATACCAATCTGCATATCTTGATCAGTAACAACAATCTCATCCATCACATCCTCTGGTGGCTGATCATTCTTTTGCCTCTTAAGGGTTGGTTTAGATGGTGGTGATGAAGGACTATCTTCTGGTGGTGATTCTAGATCAATAATCTTAATTTCCCCAAGTTTTTTGAGCTTTGGACCTGGTTGTGTAGGCAATTTCATTATTTTTTTACCTTTTCTGTCTACTTCTTCTTCATCATTGTTGCCATCCTTTTTCCTCCTATAAATGGGGTACCTTTCTGTAGGCTGGTATGTTGGCCTTGTTTCCATTGGCCTGGCACCCTGTTCCTACACATCCTGACTCAATTCCAAGTTTATCTTCTTGGTCCTCAAGGTGCCCATAATTTCTTTGAAGTTCCCCATCAGAAAATCAATTTTCTTATGATGTGGACTGAACTCCAGAAATGGATCATACTTTGGATCCATTTTGTGCACAATATCTAATAGCTTATCATAAGCTATCCATTTCTCCTTGTTCAACTCCTGCCTATTTGGATCAAATTTGTTTCTAATCAGGTCCTCAGGAAAGTTGAACTCATGCACAAACTTTCCACCCTTTATTCTCTGTCTGAAAAGGGAAAAGAAGCCCTCGGGATCATGTTGCCTCTTTGGACCACACCTTAAGTGGTAATCATCAAAGAATTTTCCAAAGTGTACCCATCCTCCCTTTGAAAATACAAAATCAAATACCACTAAATAATTTGGGAAAAAGGTTCCCCTACCCCTCCTAGTAAGGTTATCCTCATGGATACAACCTATTTGCCACATAACCTCTACAAATCCCACTCTTGGTGTCACATTGTATGGCAGTATATGGGGGGTTCCTTGAAAATCGTATACCCTCAAAACAGTACTGACTGGGTATGGAATAATGTCACCCCAGTTATGGTAGACTTTTAATTCTGGCCTCCTCCCCTTCAGTCTGAGGAAATCATGCAATTCCTCAGGGATCTTGGGTACATTCACCATCAATCTGGCCCTCAATCTAGAAGAAAAGAAATTATCAAATTGCACATAATTGGTGCCTTCTTTATTACACAATAAGTCTACAGTCCATATCTGTACAGGCAATCTTTCTCCATCAACAAATTGCCTTAATTCCATCTTCTCATAAAAGAAGTTAGCATTCTTACACAAGAACATATGCATCAACATAGAATACCAAAAGAGTTGAGTGCCTGTATCATTCCACTGCAACTTTGACAGCCCTTCATATATCCTTTGAACCAAGAAGGAGGCAAAATCATATGTCACAGAGAAATTGGGGTGTTGTATTTGCACCCCCATGAACATGTAGGCAATGGGCATCACTGTGTTAGGATTGAAACCTAAAATATGGCACAATGAATAAAAAGTGGCCAAGAAATGATTCGCAAAGCAATTTACTCTAAATGGTTCTTGGTCACTAGGGCTAATATGAAATCTTGAACCCCCTTCCCTAGCCAGATGAGGTGGAAGTGACTTAGCTCTGAAAAGAGACTTTAATTTTCCATATTCCTGCTTCATTTCCTCAAGATTGATAGGAACCAAGTATACACTCTACTCACTCAAATCAAAAACCTATTGGACCTCTTCTCTGTTAATGCTCAATAGAACCCTTCCATCATTGTCACTGATTACGCGCATAACAGGGTGATATCTCACAGCCACGACCCTAAGCAAATCTATATCAAGGAACACATTTAGTACAACCAACTTCCCCATATCATACATACAGCCATTTGAGAAGGGGTGAGGAAAATTCCTCTATCCATACCATAGTCTAAACATCTCCAAATCTGTAAGAGGAACCCTAGCATTGGCTATATTTGAACAATTATATACCAATCCCTCCCCTAGGATTTTTCCTTGCATCAGAACCAACCCCTTCTTCCTATCATTTGTTTACAATGGCAATTGATCCAAGAAATCATCATATAGGTTCCTACCCAAATAATCAATTTGGCCAAAGTGTTGCTTTGGAGGTGCCATCTTGGATAAACTAGGGCTTACTATTTCACACTTCAAATAATTAGGATTAACTAGAAAATGAAATTACAAAATAAAACCCTACAATTCCCCATAATTCAATCAACCTACAGCCCTAAAACATTTATCAAAAAGCCCAATAACAAGCATACAGTAAAAAAAATTCAAATTCAAGTGCAGAATAACTAGGCGACACAAAAATTAACTCACGACTTTTGTGTTTGCAGAAATCCCAATTCTTCACTGTAGAAACTCGCAACTTCGCTTTTGGCTCTGAGACTGCTTCGCAAAATACTTGAATGCTTTGTGATACAATAAAAGTAGGAGAATTGTTTTTATTTCGATCAAATAATTCCAACAAGTGTCTCATCTGCCATTAAAGCTTACTCGCACACTGCACGAACGGCTCCAATTGTATTTGATGTTGATTTAAATATTAGTCATTGATCTATCAGTTTGATCAAATCATCGAACGGTTTCCTTCAAAACAAGCTGACACAATTGCCAACATGGCAATAAGGGGCCCACCATACCATACGTTGCCAAGGAAATCCACGTGGCGATCACTCGCGATATCACAATCAGTAAAGACCTTGCAACTTCTGATCACACGATAGTGGGCAACCGTAGATCCTGATCATCGGTGATCTTGTTCCTTAAAAACAGTCGTCGCTTTATCATTAACCATTTAGTAGCTTTCCCACCGAGATTATAACATCTCTATAGATTTGAAACATGTGCATCTAAAGAACACTTTAGTAACCCGCTACATAACACATTAAAGTCAGATTAATTTACCAAGGTATTTCCCTTATTCCTTTGGCTTTACCAAATAAGACACGTGGCGGTCGCCCGTGATATCATGACCAATAAAGATCTTGTGATTTCTGATTACGTGATGGCAGGAAACCATTGAGATCAAATGACAATTCATTAACGGTCATGCAAACTCATCCCCTTCAGCTTCATCAGATGGGACACGTGGCGCCCACCTATGATATCACAATCAGCCAAAGCAGTGTGGTGGGATCATCACGGGATGGTGGGGAATGACTGAGATCAAACAGCAATCGATCAATGGTCACACAAATTACCCTCTACAAAATAAAACATTTATTAAAAGAACGCGGGGGACATCACTAGGCAGATGATAAATGATCGACATAAGTTGTTTTAAAAGGATGAAACACAAGGCCGACCAAGACTTAGGGAAAAATAAAATCCCGCGGAGGAAATAAAATATTAAGACCAAAGGGACCCAACCTTAGACGAAACAATGGAGCATAAGATGTTTTAGAGGCCCTCCAAAAGTAACAGAGAAATAGTTCCCACCCAAGGCATAAGACAAACACTAGGATTTTACATGAAGACAAAGCTAAAACCCCAACCTTAGGATTTTCCCAAACACCATGAAAGACCAGAGACATAAGGCATGACAAGAAAGGAAACAAGGAACAAAAATCTTGAAAACCCAATTTTAAGAGAGAGATAGAGGGAGTGAGGAGGAGAGAGACCCAAGAGAGGAGAGGGGGTAGGAGGGAGAGGACTTGAGATAGAGGACCCTGAGTATGAGAGAGAGGAGACCCCAGAGAGGGAGGAAGCTAGGAGGGAGAGAAACTGACAGAGAGACTGTGGGAGGAGCGGGGAGGAGAGACGTGCATGAGATGGCTAAGGGTAGAGGGTAGAGGGTCAAGGGCCTAGGGCTCTAAGAGCTAAGGGCCCTAGGGCCTGAAATTTAGGGTTTAAGGGTAGAGAGGAGAGACATAGAGGGAGTGAGTGAGAGAGAGAGAGACCTGAGAGGGATAATTGTGGGAAATTGCAAAGTTTTGTTCTATAATTTCATATTTTATTTGGCTTTAGTCTGTCTAAGGTTTGAGATAGCAAGGAAGCCCTTGTTTACTCAAGATGGCACCGACAAAGCAGCATGCTGGGCAATGACATTTGAAACCTATATAGATGACTTTAGATCAATTTCCTTTGTCAACAAACTTAAGGGAAGAAGGGATTATTTTGATGTGAGGGAACACCCTAGGGAGTGGATTAGTGTATAATTGTTCTAACATAATTTTAATGGAAATCAGATCTTTCATGCTTGGGAAACTCAAAAGATGCCATGAATGCACCTTTACCCAAAGTATGCTTGCACCTCCATGCATACAAACACAAGGATTGTCATTTATCATCTTGCAGCAAAGTTGGTACCCTTAAGATGATGGTACTACTCCCTCCCTTGACATTTCTCAAGCAATTCATACATCAGTCCTCCTTTTATTTTCTAAAAAATATATGAAATGATTTCTAAAATAATGCCTTATTGGGTCAATGAGATCACCAAAAGTCTAGGACTTGTCAAATGAAGGTATGTTATTGACACCTATCCCTTTGCTATTCACTTGTTAGGACTTAGTAATGACTATCCAAAGAGAAAATGAGATAGTGGCAACAACCATTTATATTATTTATCTCACTGCAATCCATTTCATGGCTATAGTCATGTTGTCACCCAATGTAGATTTATTTTTTCAAATTCATAGATAACATGAAAACAAACATGTAGCCTTTAATGGTATTGCTCTTATTCATGAAAATGCTTTGTTCCCTTGAAGCACCATGATTTATGATGGTTTTTATGTTGAATATCTTCATTAAAACACCCTTGTGCAAGTATATTCCTTCACTATTATAGCCTATTGCTGGAATGGATGATCAATAGTATGAAAAGGTAAAAATACAATTGTGCTTTGCTTCCTTCACTACTTGTTGTTGATTGTTGATTGTAGTTCATATGCACTTGTACCATTGTAATACTTGATATCCTACATGAACCTGCATGGTTGTCTTGTAGCATAACCTCATAGTTGTTGTTCATATACACTTGTACTATGGCCTTGGCTTCCAAAATGAGACCTCTCCTGAATCATAACTGCTTAATTGTCATTTGTAACTTTTTGTTTCCCGTACGCAATCATGATCCATGTTGGATCAATCATGATGACCAAAACCCTACATGTGAGGCCATGAGCATAGCAATTGTAATGGAATACATGATATGAGGGTTCCATCGCTGTCATAAACCTCTTGTAATGACATGTTTTCAATAGGCATAGTATCTGTGTCAACTAGAGTTGATTTTTCTTGAATGTCTTTTCCTTTTATGCCTTTCCTTAAAACATCATGCATTGAATCTTCTCTGGCAACTTGTTCACCTAATGTTTGATTGTGAAGGCCTTGAATAAAGCCTTGTGCAACTTTAGATTTTGTTTTTGTTGTTGTCCTTCATTAGACCATTGTAGCATGCATTGTTGGTTGTCCTTATCAATGACAATGACCTTTACCTATTGCATTCACTTTCACCAGTACACCCATGAATGAATAATATCAACCCCCTTTGCCTCCTGTAGCTCTTGAAAAGGTGTTATCCTTGTACTTGTATCATGACCTTGATTCAACCATTGCTCTTCTTTTGTTATGTGTAATAAATACACATAGTCTCCTCATTTTATCTTTATTGGACAGCCACCTATCACATATGTGGGTGACCTAACAACCTACCTTCCTATGTGATGTGTGACTGTCCAATAGGGTTATGGTGAGAGGGGCTTGAAAACAACTTGAAATGATTCCTCATTGTTTAAAAGATGCATAATTGAACTTGATGCATCTATGAAGTCACTTCGTTTATAACCAAATCATGGATCTTCTTAAGAATATTGAAGGACATATCAACACAGTATGTTGCATCTTTTGAATATGTCCTTTCTTGTCTTGTCTTATGTTCCTTTCCTGTCCTGTCTTATGTTACTAGTCTTTTATGGTATTGGTAAAATCCTAAGGTTGGGGTTTTGTCTTTAACTGAATCCCTCTATCTCTCTCCCCTCTACCCATAACCCTAAACCCTAAACCCTTAACCCTTAAACCCTCTACCCTCTACCCTCTCTCAAGTCTCTCCCTCCCACCTCCTCTTTAGGTCTTTATCTATCTCTCACTCACTCCTATGTGTCTCCCCACCCTTAAACCCTAAACCCTAAACCCTTGGACTATAAACCTAAAACCCTTTAACCCTTAAACTCTAAACCCTTTTTTTAAACCTCTACCCTCTACATTTAACCTCTACCCCATATCTCTCTCCCACTCCTCCCTCTTTTCCTCTCTCTCAAGTCTCACCATCCTACTCTTATGCCTCTCTCACTCACTCTTATCTCTCCCTCCTCTACCCCTTAACCTCTACCTTCTACCCTTTATCCTTAACCTCTACTCTCTATCTCTCCCACTCCTCTCTCACTCACTCTTATCAGCCTCCCCACCCTTCTTAACCCTCTACCTTCTACCTCTACCCTTAACCTCTACTCTCTATCTCTCTCCCACTCTCTCTCATTGAATCCCTCTATCTCTCTTCCCTCTACCCATAACCCTAAACCCTTAAACCCTCTACCCTCTACCCTTAACCCTATCTCCCTCTATCTCTCTCCCACTCCCTCCCTCTCTCTCTCTCTATCAAGTCTCTCCCTCCTAACACCACTCCCTCTCTCAGGTCACTCTCTCTCTCGCTCACTCAGTCACTCTATCTCAAGTCTAAACTTTTTCTCTGCCACGTGACCTAGGTCTCCATTTTGAAACCCTTGTCCCCATGAATTAGTAGGGTTTTATTCCCTAGAGCACGCAAATGTTATAATTTGAGGTTGACCTGCTTGGTCAGTCATCAAACCCTTAGGTCACCTCTTGAGCCATTTGGCATGTCAGTTCACCAGCCCCATTAGCCCAAAGAACTGGTCATCATTTTCCCACCGCATAATGTCTTCTCCTAAAGTTGGGTTTTAATTTTAATCTGGCGACGTAAGCCTAAGCCATTAACCCTAGTGGTCATGTCTCTGATGGCTTAGCCAAAGCCTTTCATTAAATACTAACTGTGCAATGTGTAGGTTTTTTAGATTTGAAGATATGGGAGAAGATCTCAATCGTACCCTGCTAGCTCATAGACCTAAGGTGTCAGCCTGTTATTTGGTACGAGGTCAACAAAAGGCAGATGTGTGTCTTGTATGGAATGTGGGGCCCAATCTCCACTATTGAGCTCATAACCCATGATTTAGATAGACAACCAATATCAAAAGCTAATGTAAATCTTTGTCGTTCCCACTAGCTCGCAGGAGGAAGATGAAGGTTGGTTAAAAGCCATGAGGTCAACGAGATTGCGATGCGTAGCTCCAGCCGTTCAGTTTGCAAAGTGCATAGAACCTGCCGACATGGTAGTTGGTTTTTGAGATGGATTAATGTTATTGGTCATGAGGAAGATCAACAATGCTTCAATGGATGTCAAACCGATTGAGCCTGAAATAAACCGTTTGATCTGCCAACTCTTCAAGAGATCAGCGGGCAGTATTCAAAGTTGGAAAATGACACATGGTGGTCG
>VDFB02238103.1:0-18246 GCA_007258455.2 Sequoia sempervirens | reverse complement strand
CATGAAAGAACTAATGCTTTAGAAGAAGCATAATTTTAGGAATATTTAGCTTTGAAGTAGTAATAAGAAACTATTTCCTTGACAAATCATTTTAAGATATTTGTATTAAGGAAGAGTGTTGGTTTTAGTGATTTCCATGAATGTAAAGTTGTTCCTTCTAGGAAACTCCCAAAGATAGGTTTAAATATTTCTAGTTATTAATAGTCCATGCTCAATGTAAATAAGTATTAGAATATATAGTATCATGCACTAGATTGGGAATGTATGTTGGAATTTGGATTTACATCACCAAGTATTGCTCTAGATCAAATGAAATCAAATTAGAAGCACTTAATATTTCAAAAAATTATAGAAATTAAGAGGACCTCATCCCAAACATAAATAATCAACAATTACACCTCAATGTAGTTTGAACCTCGATGACAAAAACATCACAACAACTTAATCATCAGATATTGATATCTAATATTTAATATTAACCTTAACTTTGATTACTTAAAACTGACCAAAATATCGCCTTAGGAAAATAATAATTTTCTTTTAGATTACTATTCCTAGATTTTATTATTAATGCTAATTGAGTTTTTTTAAAACTAATCATTTGATGTCGGCCATTCTCTTACCATTCGTATCTATCATTCTCAATTCTCAATTTATTGGTATGATATATATAAAGGAGCGTGAGATCAATGCCATTCATTATTACTCAACCACTTAAGTTTCGAGTGCATAAATCAGTTAGGAGAATGTCGGAGCAAGGTGAAGCAGATCAGATCGCTAATGACGGTGCAGGAGAGGGTGACAATATCAGAGAAGTAGCAGTTCAGATCGCTAATGGCAATGCAGAAGAGGGTGATAATAATAGAGAAGCAGCAGTTCAGATCGTTAATAACAGTGCAGGAGATGGTATTAATACCAGACAATGTTCCTGGCAGGGTTTCTCCCACTTTATCCGTCGTGCTTCTCGACTGAAACATGAATTGATTAGTCACAAAATAGCGTACGAAGCAGACCCGGAAAACCAAGGTACTAAGTTTGCAATTCATCTTATCATGGTTTACGCTATTGTCAATAAACTAGAACAGGACTGTTGCTCTTACCAAGTGGACATGACCTGTGTATGCGATAATCCCAGCCCTGGATGCATAAGTTGTGACGTTTGCTCTTACGAAAAGGACAACATATTTTTAGAGTTCAGTTGTATTTTCTGCGATATAATGGACATGATCTCGGAGAACTGGTCAAGAGATCTTGAAGAAAGAGCAGAGAGAGAGAGGGAGAGAGAGATAACACAAGCGGTAGAAGACCTAACTACCATAAAAATGTCAGAGAATCATGTTAATGAAACAGTTACGTGTGCAATTTGTTTATCTGATTTTGAATCGGCAGAAGAGGCATGCCAGTTGCCTTGCAATGAACAGCACATATTTCACAAGGAATGTATTAAAAAATGGTTGAAGAGGAAAAATGAGTGTCCCATGTGCAGGAGGCGACCATATTTTTGTACAGATTTGTGTTGTCTGCTCGAAAAAGGCGTGGTTGGAGAGATTCGTTCGATTTAGATTTGTTGGTTAAGTCCAGTTGTTGGGGAAAGTTTGTTAAATATAAAAATAGAGTAACATTAGGAAAATTAAAAAATAGGCTAACTTTGAGAGGGAAAATCGGCCAAAGGTTTACTATATTTAAATCTGTAAGGGTGTTTGGATTGAAAACAGAAAAAACAAAAAATTACGGTTACAATTTTTTTTAATTGTGGGCATAATAATATGTTTATTATTTATGTGATTATCTTTTCTTTACATGTTACACAATTAAAAGAAAATAGTTGTAATTTATATATTTTAATGGATATGATTTCATTTATACTTTTGTTTTGATAATAGTTTATGATAATGATAGCAAGTATTTCACCTTTGAGAGGAATAAATACATTTTTGTAATAGTAACAATTGAATATTCATTTCATTTCTTTTTATGTTTTTAGTTTTCTCGTATTAACCTATATTTTTTACGTCAATTAATATGCAAGATAATATATTTTACATTAGGTTAAATCAAATCTTTAAATTTTTAAATTTAAATTGAAATATTTGGAAGCTTTGAAGATTTAGATTTAGGATGTAAGAACCATTGCAATATATCTAGAGTCTATTTATAAATAATTAAAAATGATTATATTACCATTGCATCATTACAGTTCAGTATATTGTATTCTTTCTTGTTGATTTTCTAAGTGCAAAAGAAAATTGATTTTGTGCATCTATAACATTTTTTATCATTAAAAATATAGATTTAAATAATCACCTTTAATTTTACAACTTCGTTATTGAATTTGATTCTATAATATTCTTTAGATTATGAACAACTTGTAACTTCATTAAAATTAATGCATCTTATAAATATTTCTATTATCACTTTCTTAAATTATGAGACATTGATATGTCCAAACCTCTCCATTATTTTACATTAATTATGAAGGGCTTCCTCTTCAATACAACTCAAGCAATATTACAAGTCTCCTCTAGTGCAATTCATAAAGTTTGATAAATTAAGAATTTAATATACCTACAAATTTAGAAAAACTGATCATTATCAATAATTATGCATTTAAAATCAATATATTTATATATTTTTTCCATTTAATTTTGCACTACTATTTTTATTATTGTTTGAATATCGATCAAAATAATATAGGTTATTTATATTTCATTAAAATTATTAGACATGAGGATGTGGCACAAAATTATTGTCCCAATTTGAATTAAATATATTTTTAATGTTTATTCTTTGTAAGATTCTAACTTCTTTGTACCTTTTTCATAATATTATAGATCAAGAATTAAATTACAGGTAGTTTAAAAGTAGAATAAAATTATAATAAAGATGGGATAGATCAATTTAGTGGAGAGATCCACTCTTTATTTACTATTTATGAAAAGATGAAATATTAATTATAACAAATCATTTAGTTTAAATTTTAACTAGTACACCACCTCATTACAAAAATCACATTTCACTTACCTTTCCTAATAGTATTGAGGACTAACATAAAGGAAACTTAGATTTTACAATCAATCCAAACTATGATAAACAATCATTGAGTGATCTAACTATAAGGGTGAATCAACATAAATATTTTGAAGGAAAAGATCACTAAATTATTGAAAAATGTAAAAAAAATGACATACTTCAATAAGGGAAAATACTAAAATAAGGGAAAAATGTATGAAAGAAAATACTTCAAGCTATACATTTGGGTTATTCTTGTTATAGTTTTTTTTTCTTCAGCACCAACTATGACTTTTTTCATTGTAGTTGATAACTCTCCCCTTTCTGTCAATGTCAATTATTTTCACAAGTTTCCTCAAAATATTTAATATTTTCCCTTGTTTATCTATGCATAGAGTAAGACCTAAGTAGAAGACATCAAAAATTTCAAGGGAATTTGTAATAGAGTGCATATTGAAAACCAAGATGCAGTGTCTAGATTATTCCATTGTTATTTACAAAGATTTTCTTATACTTGGTACTTGATTTTTCTTATAATATTCCTTTCGGGATTGATTTAAGATATATATTGATCATGTTGTGTTAAAACACCAATTTGTTATCTACAAGAGAGAACCTAAGGAGTCTTTGAATCTACCTAATACTATATTTCATAAATTATATAAAATATTTATTAATCTTTAATGAATTAGGTTATTACAATTCAAACATGTTGTGTGGCCTTGAAACCTCTAATTTCACTATTTTTGAGAAATCAAGAAAATATACACACTTTTCATGCTATTTATATAGAATAAATTAGGTTATAACAATAAACAGTCCCCTCAATTAATGGGGTATCTATATCTTTCCACTTAGTTTTGAAAAGGAAAAAATAGGTTTTACAGGGACCTAAAACCGCAGAGTTAAAACAACTTAAGATAACATAAAAAGTTCAAACAAACAAACGGCTGTCCCAAAAAAGAAACGACAGTACAAAGAGACAGCAGGGCCCAAAAAAGGACTGCCCAAAAAAACCAGCAACAAACACCACCACACTACTCCAAGGTGTTTAGTAACTCCTCAGCCTCCTTTTCAACATCCTACATTTCCTGTAACCCCTGCTTGAAAATTTGAGCAGTATGTGATGAAGTTAGAGTCTTTCTCTTAATGTTAGCCCGGGTACGAGTCGAAATCCCTTCACCAGCCGATCTGCTGCCTCCCCTATTCGCATCCAAATCCATGACCAGCGAAGCCTTTTGGTTTTTTTCAAGCTTTTCCACCATCGTATTGATGATAATGGTGTTATGCCTAGCGATTTTGTGATTGTTCGCAATAGTGGCCCTAATGTTTTGGCCAATCTTGGACATACTGCACTCGATACTGGTCAATCTATCCTCCTGAGATTCTTGTCTTTTCCTCGGTAAGGGAGTTTCTTGTCCTTCATTATCTCTACAATTCCAACTGATCTTTTGCTCCAAGTCTGTGACCCTATTGCTAAGATCAGTAAAACGGCCTTTCAAATCACAGACTTCATTCTAGGTCCACTTTAGAATAGTGAAAAGGCCATCCGTACTTTTTTCTGCTATACTCACCATGTCCTAAGGCTTGAGCTTATTCAGGGCCGAATTAATTTCATCCTGAATAGGGGACTCATAATGTTCATTCCCCAATCTTCCAGATGCAGGGGCACTAGGGGCCGATTCCTTACTGACCATGGGTTTATCAGAGAGGATTTCCATAGAATTCCCAGAATATGAAACAAGTTTCGTAACAGGGGTACCTTTAAAGCAAGGGGACAAGCCCAGAGTAGGGCATCCAAGAGATGGCTGGGGGTTAAGATAGGGCAGAGAAGCAAAACTCAGACTAGGGCACTCATGCAAAGGCTTAAATTTAGGACAAGACAGTGGGGCAGAATCCTTAAGGGTTTTCTGACAAGACAGGGACTGGGGAGCAATGGTTTCATGACCAACAAGAACACAAGCAGGGGGGGCCCGGGGTTCGATCTCCCTACTACTTTCTGTCTCCTCATCATCTAAATCTTCAATATCAACAGTTTTAGGCAAAGCAGGTAAGTTTTGAAAATGCTCAAAAATGAGCCTAACAAGATCAGGGTGAATAATAGCATTCCTCCTGCGGTTTCTTTCCACATCTTCAAGGCAATTCTTCAAAGAAGAAAATAAGTAAAAAGGCAGAGATATACGAACCTTGTGACGGAAATGGTTCAGTATGGCAAAGTGGTAACAATAGACTCTGGAGAAGCGCCCGTCAACCGTGATATATTCCATAATGACTCTTAAAACTTTCCTCCATATAGATTTGATGGACTCAACATCAAAGTAGCTATTGGCAACCTTAACCATCTTCGCTTTCTCATTATCTTTTTTGGGAAATTTAATGACCGCTTCATCAGAGAATCCACTGGTCCACAGATAGTTATGTTCATGGAAATTGGGGTATTACTTGACCACTACATTTTTTAAATAGAAAAATTAATCTTGGATGATAAGTTGAAACTCAAAATTTCAATGCAAGGAAAAGAGTCGTATTGCTCTAAATCTACTTTCTAGTGCACTAATTTTCTAAAATGGTAGAGATTAAGGGGTTCAATAAGGGGCCCACATAACATAGCATTCGGTGTGTCCCCTTAAAACATAACTTTTTTTAAGTATTCCAAAAATCACTCCAATGAAAAAATTAGCTAACAAAATGTTTATGCTTATTTTATTTTTTTATTTTTCAATGAATTAATATTCTTTTACAAAACATAAAATTGGAAATAGTGTGAAAATAAAAAATTGACTATGCACCACCCTAGATTTTTTGAAATCTAATCAAAAGTTATTCTAATCAAAAGTTATTTTTTAGTATGTATAGAATAGCATCTATTTTGTAAAATATCCAATCTATTTTAAATTTTCATGAACTATTACAAAATGAAACCAAATATACTGTACAAATATTTTAACAAAAAGGAGATGCTAACAAAATAAATTAAAGATCAAAACCTTAACATAGTTGACATGGAAAAATACATGTTAAGAAAGCTAAGAAAGATCAATATTCTTGTGGTACTTTTTTAACCTGATATTGAAATACATGCAAACCTAATGGAGGCACAATCAAAAACTTGGATCAAGATGAACATATGGCTATCATTTTCCATTTCAAAGGATTCTCTTCCTCACCCGCTTCTCTAGTTTCACTAAGTATTTCTCTTTAGGGTGTATTAGGGATCATGATGGGCCAAAATTAGCGATATAATGGGTATTTGTAGGGTATGTGGTGACGACATTTTTAATAAAATTGATGAAATGAGTTTTTTAAGGAGATTCTCAGCTTTCCACCAATATAAATTATGCTTTACTTTGAATTTAATAAATTATTATTATTCATTTTCTATTTGAATTCTGACTAAAGTCCTGATTGATAGGTTGATTGAAAAACATCTATAGCTTTCAAATGGTATCACATTTTTTGAATCCAAAACATGCGTCACATTCTATACTTTGCATAATATGGGATTAAAAAAATAAAGATTGAATGTCATGAAGTTTTGACCAAGTTAAGGTGTTAGTCCCAGGACATACGATATTTTTATATTTTTAAATTTGTAATAAAGAATCATAATTAATTATTTACTTGAAAAAATTACGAAGAATACATCACATGGGACATGGAGTCTCTAAACTATATCCAAATCTTGGCAAAAATATTATCATTTTTATTTTTGGTTAGGTTGATGGGATAGACACCTACTCCTTATTTTTCCCTTGAAATTTAAGTACTACTACATTGATATTTCAAGATTGTCGCAAATAGATTTTTATTTTTAAATAAAACCTGGTAGTTTAGAAAAATACATTCAATTTTCCTCTGATTCTATTCTTCATATTTTTGAAATAATATAGATAGCTTATTCAAAAAATTGTCAGGATTGCCCTAACTCTGATTTTTTTGATTTTTTTTTACTCGCAAAGGGCATGTTTTTCCATGATGATCTGCACATACCCTTTATCTTTCTTCCTTTTTTATCCCTCTATTGAATATGATGACCTTTGATTCTTAGTTTTAGAAGTAGATGGACCTTCAATTGACTTTGATTTGTTTGACTAAGATTGGGGTCATGATAACTCCATCATGATAATTGACCTTGTTTCCATATTGTCATCTTCTACAATTGAGAGACCTATTTTGTAGATTGGTTGATTGTAAATTCTCTAACCACTCTACATGGGGCCTTGTACTTTTCCATTTTCCTTTATATCCTTTGGAACTTTTCCCACATTAAAAGCTTTCAATATATATTCTATCAATCTATAGTAATATTTCATTCTCACCTAAAATTAATTCTCATAATTATACTAGTGATCTTCTCAAGTAGGCTCATGTTTGATGAATGGGATTATTAATTTACTAATCATTACAATATGTTTGAATTTATGGGCATGTGCAGATCATCATGGAAAAAATGGGCCCTTAAGTGGTGAAAAATTCAAAAAAATCAAAGTTAGGCAACTTGAAGTAAAAATTTGAATAAATTATCTATATTATTTCAAAAATATGTAAGAATAGAATCTGTAGCAAATTGAATACAATTTCTAAACTACAAGGTTTATTTTTAAAAAAATCTATTTGGTGAAAATATGAAATTTTAATACACTAGTACTTAAATTTCAGTGGAAAACTAAGAAGTAGGTATTTGTCTGGCCCAACCCAAAAAATGATAATAGTTTTTATAATATTTTTAGATAAAAGTAGAAGACTCATGTCTCAATGTGATGCATATTTTCATAATTTTTTTGAATGGAGTTAGCCACCACAAGGGGTTCATCATTTTTCCTGACATTTTGACCCTAAATATCCTACCTAGTTGCTAAAGGATTACCATTAGGATTTAGAGAAATGGAATTTTTATAAAGAGCGAGCATAAGGTCTTGGTGCATAAGAGGGTTCACACCATTTTCTATTTTTTTTAGAGAGGACAGTAGATAAAAAGGAAAATTAATGTGTTCATTGTGATAGATATGATTCAATAGAGGAAATTGATAAGCATGTACAACCATATGTCTACCTTTAAGAGTAAAATATCTCATCACAAACATACTGAATAGAGCATAGGGTGATGAGAGTTCAAGCCACACATACCCATTTTGAAACTAAGTGCTCGATTCTCACCCTCATGGAGCAAATTATTGACAAACAACTAGAAATCATCTCCACTCTTGTTCACAACCTTAATACCTAGTTTTGTAACCTTGTCACATTTGCTATAAATTGAGTTGTCACCTCGAATCTAACAACCCCTATAGCAACATGCCCCTTTCCCCAAGAGTTCATAAATTTCTCTGTGAGACTCTCATTATACCCTTTCATGGCTTCAAAGAAAAGAACCATTCCCACGTGACAAAACATCCTTGAAAGATCAACATTTTTCCTTAAAGCTTGGCAATTTAGGAGTCTAGTTCAATTTCTAGGCCCACTGATTTTAGTGCACTATAAAATTTTAGGATTAACCATATGTAGACCTTTCTTCGTAACACCAATACACCTTGAAAAAATTCTAAACTTGCAAAGCACACTATTTCCTCTATTTTGAAAATAATCTATCTTAGAAATGAAGTTCAAAAACTTTCTTAAAGAGTTGGTCACTATCCCATTTCCCTGGGAAGAGAGTTTTTTATTATCACTACAAGTAATAAATGAGCTTGATTATTAGTGGCAAGATGATCTTTAAATTGGATGTTAGATTTGAAATTAGGCACTTCGTTACACTTGGATTTGACACTAGCCTTTGCTTTGATTTTATCCATGTGATACATTATATTCTCAGGAATGAAATAATAATTTCCTTTTACACCTAAGGAAATCTTCATACTCCTAGTCATATCAAAATTATCATCATTATACTGAGAGTCCATTATGACATAAGATCACATAATCCTCCTATGTCGATCCCTTTTCTCAACTTTATAAGTTAAACACATTATCATATTTTTCTTTTAGCACTTTTTCTTTCAATGACAAAGGCAATTGGTTGTACTCCCATCAGGTCCACCTATTCCTTCCTTACAAGCTATTCAACAATGAGTGAAGAATCTCATTACAAGCTTGCAATTGTAAATGATATCTTTTAATTCCCAAGGAGTCACTTCCCCGCCCTTCAAGATGTCCATAATTAATTTGGATTCTCCTTCTAGAATTACCTTCTTAAAGACATAGTATCTTAGTGTCCTTATTCCACCCCAAACAGCTAGAGCATGAGCTTTATTTTTTATACAAACACCCAATTTAAGACCATATCCTACAATGCAATCACGTAGATGGTTTCTAAGTAATCCTCACACCCCTACAATGCCAAGATTCCGTTTTGAGCACCCATGAAAGTTGCATTTGATCCATTCCCTTTTAGGAGGGGCCCAAATAGTAGCCTTCCTAGCTAACAATGAGGACCAATTGAGATTAGTGAGGTTCCTTCTTTATTCCCCATATCCACTTGATTCTCAATTCTTTATAGTTTGGCTAGACTTTTGAATATATATATCCTCCAACCTCCATATTTTGTTGCATCTGGTCCTTTATAATCATGCAAATCTCATAGTTGCTTCTCTCTACCGCCATGAAAATCCTATTATTTCTTTCCTTCAAAATTCCTCAAGCTATGAAAGGGGGACTTGATTCTAGAGATCCATGATAACCTTATGGGAAAAAGAATAGTTAGACCAGCTTTCAGCAAATGTCTTCATAGTAGGGGAAACACCCAATATGTGACTAGCAATGAGAGGAAGAATGATCACACTTTTCTGGAGTACTAACAATGGAAGAATAGGTGCATTATAAAATATTATTCCTCCCTACGAAGGATACATCTATTGACAAGCTGAAAACCTCTTCTCACAAGGTTATCAATAGGTAGGGTTCTTCCATGTGAAGTAGCCCACCAAAAATAGTTGACTTTTGGTGTAAGGTTTTTTATCCACACCTTGTCCTAGTGAAGGTCTCTATAGTCGATAGGAGTTTTCTCCAGTTCCTTATAAGAATTTTTATCTAAGAAGCAACCAGAAGAGTTCCCCTTCTAGAACCATTCATTGTTGTGATTTGACTAATGGTTATATTTTAAGGCTAAATTATATTGTAAAAATAAAATTATTTAGAGAAACTAAAAATATGCCATATGTTAGTTTTTTTTCAAAAATATATTTGAATGATTGGAAAAGTAAAATATTTTATTATATAATAAATTACATAATTATTTTTATATTAATAATAATATAAGAAATATATTATATATAAACATTTAAATATATAAAAAAAAATTTGTTAAATGAAACAAAGAAAATATGGTTTTCTATCATTTGGGAGATGGAACTAAAGATGGATTAGGGTTCCTCCACCTATTTCCTTCAAGTTTCATTCTTAAGGAAACCCTAGAGATCTCAATCAAGGGATGAAATTTAGGGAAAGAGATCTGCATTAGAGTGTCCTAGGGGTGTGATCAAAGTTAAAAGGGGGTTCATCACCAAGAAAAGACTTGGAAAGAAGAAGATGAATACAATGTGCAAATCAAACTATGTAACCTATGATATAAAATTGAAAATCAAAATAATCAACTAAGAAAGGATAGAGGGACACCTAGAAAATAGAAGAAACTTGAAATAAGGTTTGCACTCCTAAAAATCTAAGTTTTAAAGATAACTGGGACACATACACTAGTAGGGGTGACTTAGTCCTATTTTAGGGTTTTGGGCTAAATCCAGAAACTAGAACTACTAAACAAGGATCTACAAAAAATGCTTGAAGTCTAGTATACTAGGACTCATATGCCATAAGTGGTTATTTTGTCCCAGTATTAGGGTTGATCTAAAATTTTGGAATTCTCTAGTGATTTACTATAATATCTCTCCCTTCCAATCTTTGAGTTTGAAAGAATGAATTAAGGCATGTAGGTGAATTTATGTGATCTTGCAATATAGATGACAACTTTGCAACTTTCTCCAATCTTTCTCCTCAATGGATCTTCAATTTAGATATGCAAATCACACTTCAAAGATAGGGAAAAATGTTATTTTGTTAGTGGATTGGCGTTTTCCTTGGTCAAACCCCATTTTGGTAATCAAACCTTGAAATGAATAGAAATAGAATGGACAAATGATGAGTGAACAAATATGCAATGTTGCAACACACTAAACCCTTGAACAAAAGGCTACAATCTTGTATGTAATGCCTAGCATGAATATGGATCTTGACTCTTGATTGTATTTTGTATGACTTGAATGCTTACTTGAATCATAAGAACCTACATCACAGATGTTAGATCAAAAACATACATGATGCATGATGACTTTGACATGATGCTTGAATCTTGAATATAACTCCAAAATGCTTGATAATTACTCTTGAATTCTCTTGAATTCTCTTCATCGCATAAACTTTCTATAAGATGACTTGCAAACTTGCTAGGATACTTGAATACTTGAATACTTGAATAGGTAGGAGAAAATATGTGAAATAAGCTTGTATTTATACTTGTTTATGCCAAATTTTATGAAATTACAACACTACATGTCGACATTAGATCTAGGAGGCTAAAATCTCACCAAGAATTAAATTCAAAATTATTTCCAAGATAAGATGGACTCATACACTAGTTAGGGCATATGAATCCTAGTAGGCTAGGCATGGGACCCATACAAAATCACTAAACCTTGGCCATACAATCCAAAATCACTAAATTATGATTTTTCATTAGATGTTTGTCGGGATTACCCTTAGAAAGATGAATTAAATAAGGCTTGTGAATGGAAAAAAGGATCAAATAAGGCATAAAGAAGCCCAATTTTAGTAGGGAGGGCCAAAACACATGAAAATGTATAGGGATATATTTTTCTACACTACATTTAGCCTCCACTTTAGTGAGAGGATGAACTTGCTTCAAACTTGCACTAAAGTAGACAAACATGCATCAAGAGGGATCCAAGTGTACCAATGCTAGTGAGATAGGATGACAATGATCAAGAGGGTTGTGAAAGACCCTAGGATAAATATCCTATGAAAAACCAACATAGTCACAAAAGAAAACACATGGAAATTATGTAAGGAGAAATGAAAAGGAATAAGTATACACTACCAAAGACAAAAAGAAGAAGGAAAAGAAAAAAAAGGGGGGGTGGATCAAGTTTTGACCATTTTTCCCTCATGTTGTTGATAAGATCTAAGCTATTTTCCAAGACATTTACAAGTGGAACACGATGTCCACTATGCAAACCAAACACACACTCATAAGGGTAGTGGAATATTAGGCCATACACTAGGTGAGTCCCCAAAGAGGTGACTCACATATGCATGACGCCAGTATGCATTCACACACATAAGCAAGTGGCTATGGAAAATTCATGCCTAAGTTCAGCTCCCATACATAAAACCATAACAAAGCTATACATCCTAATAACTTTGCTATGGTGCTACACAACACGAATAGCATGATCCATGAGGTAAGAAAATCTTCATACACTTGACACCCATGAATAAATAGGAAGGTTCCACAGGCAAGAAAAGTGTGTTATGCAAGTTGGCCATATAATAGATATTATAAATGAAAAATAGAGTAAGGTACATTCAAAGGAGTTTTGGTTAGTTCATGTAAGGTCTTAACTTAGAGAACATCGTGCCTAATGTATCGATGAGAGGAGTAATCAAAGAATAGAAGATTTACAACTTAAGGGATGTAATATGTCACATCAAGCCACTAAGAGGAATACAATATGCTAAGAGAGATCCCAGTCTTGAAGGAAAGCACACCCAATGTCACCAAAAAGTGAAAGATGCATCACATGAAGTAAGAAGATAACACAATGAAACATGAGTTGTAAAGAATAATGCTAATGTATACCCCCAATTTAAAGAAATTGCTAAACACCATGCTATGAAAAATTATTTTAAAGTAGCATATGATAAATGCTAAAAATAAAGAGGATATGAGAGCTTATTCAGACATCCCTATGCCAAGTCATATGTTTCCAAATAAAGCTCATGAAAAGGGGTTTCCCCCAAAATAAAATCCCAAAATCACACGAGGTATCCATGGATTCAAGGTCAATATGTCTTTCCTACAATGTTGGAAAGAGCTTATAAATGCCAATATTCCCCTTACATACTCATGGAACAGAAAATTACACGTTGAGCAAAGGAGAAAAATATTTTAGGTCAATAAGGAATAGACTCTTAAATGTCTTGACACCTAATTGTGTCATCCCCAAAAGGAAAACATGAGACAAATAAAAGATAAAGGAATTTTTTAAGTGAACATGCAAGACCCAAATACCCTTGAACACCTTGCATTATCCCTAAAAAAGGAAAACACAAGAGAAATGAAAAGACAAAGGCTTACAACATAGAGAATAAATGTAGATACAAATAGGAATGTCACAAAGAGAGAAGCAGCATTAAACATAATAGTACGGGGGGGATCACATTACACTCATGCAATCATATAAAGAAACATGAAAAATAAATAATGCAAAAAACTAGTAAGGCACATGCAAGTCAACCTATTAGCAATTCATCTGCATCCCAATCATGTTCATCATATATTGAAGGTGGATAGCTAGCCAAAGGAAAAATAGCAAGTGTTGAACTAGGGTCATTACTATATTCAACACTTTCCTAGGAGAATTGTCATTTAAGCCAATATAAGAGGAAAAATAGTGTATTTAGTTAGTTATGCACTTCTTCATCACCTTAGCAACTCTCATAATCATCTAAGCTCAATCAAGCAATGGAGGTCAGATGATATTATCTAAGGAAGGATTTAGCTCTTGTTAGAGTTAAGTATATAGGATCTTTGTTGTTAAAAAGAGGGAGAATCACGTGGCTATTCTCATTCCGCTTTAATGTTGATTTTCTATGTTGTTCTTTGGTTCAACTGGCTGGTTTTGTCAAGGATAGGAGGCTCAATCATAAGTTGAGGAATATTTTGAAGGGATAATTTTTCTATGTTTTTCACCTAAAAAAATTTATAGGATTTGAAAAAGAAGTCATCATGAGGTTTAATAGATTCCATAGGCTTAAGCAAAAAGAAATCCAATGAAAATTTCCCACAGGAAGATAGAGGATAAAGCCCACGATGATGCATAGTAGCTTAATTATCAAAGGAAACTTTTAATCATTTATGCATGACTGATGGGACAACTTCCATGGAGTGTAGCCATGGATAACCAAGCTTCACATGGAATTGATCCAATGTTGGGATGATGGAAAATGAGACATGTAATTGTTTCAGTCCTACTTTTAGAGGAAGGGTGATCGATCCCATCATAGGGTAAGTGAAAAATTCATGCATTTTTATCCATGCTTTCAGCCTTATCACATTTTGATAGAGTTCATGCACAAGTAAGAATTGTTCAAGGATACATTTTCTCTATAGGCAGGATCAATTAATATCCCATTAGTGGGCTTGTCATTGATTCAGATGGCTATTTAAAGAGGACCATCAGGTCCATTTATTATTATATCTTTAAATGAGAAACCAATGTCGAGAGGCTTTTTAGTTTAGCCCTTATAAGGTAGAATTTTGAACAATCCCACCATTTTATCAGCATGAATTTATTATTAGTATCCATAGGACCTTGTCCAATAGTACACATAGGACCTTGTTCAATAGTATCCATCCTGTCATCATCCATGTCAACATTCATCACATCATTCTTCTTTGTCTCACTAGCTTTGACAAGTGAAATATTATGATTTTTCATAGGATTGATAAAGATTTTCAAGTTTTAGTTGGGAGGGGTAATAGAATTATTTCCTTGATCATTAACTCCTCTAATTTGAAGTCGACCAGAATCAATGAGGTCTTGCACAAGATGTTCAAGAAACTTACAATGTTTTGTGTCATGTCTATTTTGTTGGTGATAATGACTAGGAATTTGATCTAAAGTTTGGAGTAAAGGCTTATTAGGATCCATATTTTTAATGGGAGGAAAAGTGATCATTTTCAGTTCTAGAAGTTGTAACATTGTGCTATGTAGGGTATCAGGTAGGGGAGTAAATTGTCTAGCTCGATCCCAAAATATAAAAGGATATTTTTTCTTTATAGAAGCCACTTGGGTATCAACATGTTGAGTTGGTTGAGGGCGATTTAGTTGAAGGAAATCTTTATTCTATTTTTTAAAAGGTTGGTAGTTGTTTTGGTATGTGGATTAAGACTTTTTAGGATGGCTAGAGGTGGGTTTTGTGTCATGACTACTAACTGAGTTTTGATAATCATGAAGGAATATAAAAAAGTTTACAAAGGAAGGAAACTTTACCATGCCAAGGTTATCTTCTATCTTAGTTTGTAAGTTTTCAATAAATATTCATTGAAGGTGAGGATTGGGAATCTTTACGTCAATTTGGGAATAAAGTGATTGCTAGTGTGAAATGAAGTCAGTAAATTTTTCATCACCTTTTTTATTACATCTCATCAAATTGGCTAAAGTCATCTTAGGGGTCATGTGCACTTGGAAATGGTTTACAAAGGCCTCAACAAGTTCATCAAATGAATGAATTGAGTTATTCAGCAATGAAGAAAACCATTGTAAGGTATTATCTTTCAAGGGCCTAAGGAAAATATTTTCCAAGAGCTTCTCCTCAAGGAAAAAATTACTACATAAGGTGGTGTAAGCAGAAACATGGTTAGAAGGATCTTCTTTCCAATATTTCTCAAATCTAGGAATCTCTATACCTTGTGTTATTGACATTCTCAATATCTACAAGGATAAGTGATTGATTTTGACATAGTATGTAGGTTGGCCATTTTGATTTTGGTCATGGAATTCTTTGAAGGGATGAAACATTTTACAAAATTTGGTTAAGGATGGCTTCATTGGTTGTATTTTCAGATGGAGGTGAATATGGTAGAGGTGTATATGTATTCGAGGGGGAAGTGAATGGAATTATTATTGGAGGTAAATTACATTACGTGATGCCCAAATGCACATGATTGCTAGTGGAAATACCCAAGGTAGGAAGCAAATTACTAGTAGGTTGCATTGTTGTTGTAACTTGACAGTTGGTGTAGGTAGGAATAGAGGCAATGGTGTTGGGAGGAGGAATTTGAGTTCCTCCTTGACTTTCAACATTGTTCAAAGGTAAACCACAAAAAAATGTTGATGTAAGATGTTTTCTAAAAAATTGAGCCAAAGCCATACATAATTTCTACTCCTTCTCTCAATTCTCAATCATGTGGATATATGCTATATATGCAGGAATAGTGGAAGTGCTTTCATCACCTCACTGGATGTCAGGTGGCTTCCATGTCTTCATGGATTTGGGTAATTTATGTTTCTTTGAGGAATACTCAGCAACCATTGTTTCCAACACTTGTCAAGCACTACTTTGAAGGCAAAGAGTTGTTAAGGGTATGGTCCATACCTTATGAGCTAGTCTCAACACTAGGAGTGAAAGAGCTAGATAAACAAAGATCCATGACAATTTTACTATCACGTGATGACATGAGTCTCAAACTTCATCTCACTATAGTATTAGCAATAAGACACCAAGTTTTAGAGCTCATCCAAAGGTCAATCAACGAAATGCAAGCTAAATGCAATGATATTATTTACTTCTAATTCTTATGTAAATGCACCCAATTAAGCTATATTTAATGAATTAATATAATAGAAATTGAGTAAGTTGATATAAAAATCTAACAACAACAAACAAAAGCTCAGAAATAGGGTTTTTAATGTTGTAAAGTGTAGTTTCATGTTTGACATGGGACTAAATCACCCAAAGGGGCTTATGAGTCCAGTTTTTTCAAGGGTTGGAAATATTAAAAAAAAATAGTCAACAAAACCCCAACAAATCGTGTTCCACCTATATGCACTTCCACTAATGCAAAGTTTAGAAACCCTAGATGCAAATTAACTAATGCAAGATCTAATGAAAAGTTAATGTAAGCTAGATCTAGGACTATGATGCACTCCAAATTAGAAAATAAGGTGTCCAAAGGTCAGGTTCATGAAAATGAAATGAAGAAAATTTGGAGTTCTATATTTTGGGAGATGGAACTAATGAGGGATTAAGGTTCCTTCACCTATTTCCTTCAAGTTTCATTCAAGAAAACCCTAGAGATCTCAATTAGAGGATGAAATTTACAGAAAGAGATATACAATAGGGTTTCATAAGGGTGTGATTAAAGATAAAAGGGGGTCACCACAAAAAAAAGGCTTGGAAAGAAGAAGATGAATACAATGTGCAAATCTAACTATGTAACCTAAGATATAAAAATGAAAATCAGAATAATGAAATGAGAAAGGATAGCGGGGCACCTGGAAAATTGAAGAAGCTTGAAACAAGGTTTGCACTCCTAAAAATCTTACTTTTAATGCACACTAGGACTCATATGGTAGTAGAGGAAATCTAGTCCTAGTTTAGGGTTTCAAGTTGAATATGGAATCTAGAACTACTAAACTAGGATCTACAAAAAATGCTTGAAATCTAGTATACTTGGATTCATACACCACAAGTGGTGATTTTGTCCCAGTATTAGGGTTGATCTGAAATTCAAGAATCCTCTAGTGATTTATTGTAGTCTCTCTCCTTTTCGATCTCCAAGTCTAAAACACTCAATTAAGACTTGTAGATGACTTTTTGTGATCTTGCAATGTAGATGACAACTTTGCAGCTTTCTCCAATATTTCTCTTCAATGGATCTTCAACCTAGATCTACAAATCACACATCAAATAGAGGGAAACATGTTTTTCTTTTTAGTGGATAGAAGTTTTTCCATTGTCAAACCACATTTTGGTAATCAAAGATTTAAATGAATAGAAATAGAATGGAGGAATGATGAATGAAAAAATATGCAATATCGCAAATCACCAAACCCTTGAACAAAAGGTTGGGATCTTGTATGTAATGGCTAGCATCAATGTGCATTTTAACTCTTAATTGTATGTAGTAGATCATTACTTGAATCCTTACATGAATCATAAGAACCTACGTCACAAATGTTAGTTGTAAAACAAACATGATGCATGGTAACTTTGACATGATGCTTGACTCTTTAATATAACTTCAAAATGCTTGATAATCACTCTTGAATGCTCTTGAATGCTCTTGATCTCATAAAATTGATAATATAGTTAAATACTTGAATTGCTAGGAGAAAATATGTGAAATAAGCTTGAATTTATACTTGTTTATGCCATATTTCTTGAAATTACAACACTACAAGCTGACATCAGATCTAGGAAGATAAAATCCTACCAAGAATT